>JBBPBS010000390.1:0-69044 GCA_037974835.1 Cicer judaicum
ACACCTATTGGATGCACAAGATTGGTTAAAAACCCTAATTGGACAAGAATTAGCCTAGGGAGGACGAAAATGACCAAATTGTTCATCCAATGACACAAACACACCTATTGGACGCACAAGATTGGTTAGAAACCCTAATTAGACAAGAATAAGCCTAGGGAGGTAAACAATGACCTAATTGTTCATCCAATGACACAGACACAACTATTGGATGCACAAGATTGGTTAGAAACCGTAATTGGACAAGAATAAGCCTAGGGCGTTAAAAATGACCTAAATTTTCATCCAATGACGCAATCACACCAATTGGATGCACAAGATTGGTTGGAAACCCTAATTGGACAAGATTAAGCCTAGGGAGGACGAAAATTACCTAATTGTTCATCCAATGACCCAAAAACACCTATTAGATGCACAAGATTGGTTAGAAACCCTAATTGGACAAGAAGAAGCGTATGGACGACGAAAATGACCTAATTGTTTATCCAATGACACAAACACACCTATTGGATGCACAAGATTGGTTAGAAACCCTAATTGGACAAGAATAAGCCTAGGGAGGACGAAAATGACCTAAATGTTCATCCAACGACACAAACACACCTATTGGATGCACAAGATTGGTTAGAAACCCTAATTAGACATGAATTAGCCTAGGGAGGACGAAAATGACCTAATTGTTCATCCAATGACACAAACACACCTATTGGATGCACAAGATTGGTTAGAAACCCTAATTGGACCAGAATAAGCCTAGGGAGGTCGAAAATGACCTAATTGTTCATCCAATAACACAAACACAACAATTGGATGCACAAGATTTGTTAGAAACCCTAATTGGACAAGCATAAGCCTAGGAAAGATGAAAATGACTTAAATGTTCATCCAATGACACAAAACACCTATTGGATGCACAAGATTGGTTAGAAACACTAATTGGACAAGATTAAGTTTAGGGAGGACGAAAATGACCTAATTGTGCATCCAATGACACAAAACACCTGTTGGATGCACACGATTGGTTAAAAACCCTAATTGGACAAGAATTAGCCTAGGGAGGACGAAAATGACCTAAATGTTCATCCAATATCACAAAACACCTACGGGATGCACAAGATTGGTTAAAAACCCTAATTGGATAAGAATTAGCCTAGGGAGGACGAAAATGACCTAATTGTTCATCCAATGACACAAAAACACCTATTGAATGCACAAGATTAGTTAGAAACCCTAATTGGACAAGATTAAGTGTAGGGTGGTCGAAAATGACATAAAAATCATCCAACGACACAAACACACCTATTGGATGCACAAGATTGGTTAGAAACCCTAATTGGACAAGCATAAGCCTAGGGAGGATGAAAATGTCCTAAATCTTCATCCAATGACACAAAACACCTATTGGATGCACAAGATTGGTTAAAAACCCTTATTGCACAAGATTAAGTGTAGGGAAGACGAAAATGACCTAAATGTTCATCCAATGACACAAAAAAACCTAATGGATGCACAAGATTGGTTAAAAACCCTAATTGGACTACATTAAGTGTAGGGAGGACGAAAATGACCTATATATTCATCTAATGACACAAAACACCTATTGGATGCACAAGATTGGTTAAAAACCCTAATTGGACAAGAATTAGCCTAGGGAGGACGAAAATGACCAAATTGTTCATCCAATGACACAAACACACCTATTGGACGCACAAGATTGGTTAGAAACCCTAATTAGACAAGAATAAGCCTAGGGAGGTAAACAATGACCTAATTGTTCATCCAATGACACAGACACAACTATTGGATGCACAAGATTGGTTAGAAACCGTAATTGGACAAGAATAAGCCTAGGGCGTTAAAAATGACCTAAATTTTCATCCAATGACGCAATCACACCAATTGGATGCACAAGATTGGTTGGAAACCCTAATTGGACAAGATTAAGCCTAGGGAGGACGAAAATTACCTAATTGTTCATCCAATGACCCAAAAACACCTATTAGATGCACAAGATTGGTTAGAAACCCTAATTGGACAAGAAGAAGCGTATGGACGACGAAAATGACCTAATTGTTTATCCAATGACACAAACACACCTATTGGATGCACAAGATTGGTTAGAAACCCTAATTGGACCAGAATAAGCCTAGGGAGGTCGAAAATGACCTAATTGTTCATCCAATAACACAAACACAATAATTGGATGCACAAGATTGGTTAGAAACCCTAATTAGACAAGCATAAGCCTAGGGAGGATGAAAATGACCTAAATCTCCATCCAACGACACAAAACACCTATTGGATGCACAAGATTGGTTAAAAACCCTAATTGGACAAGATTAAGTGTAAGGAGGACGAAAATGACCTAAATGTTCATCCAATGACACAAAAACACCTAATGGATGCACAAGATTGGTTAAAAACCCTAATTGGACTACATTAAGTGTAGGGAGGACGAAAATGACCTAAATATTCATCCAATGACACGAAACACCTATTGGATGCACAAGATTGGTTAAAAACCCTAATTGGACAAGAATTAGCCTAGGGAGGACGAAAATGACCAAATTGTTCATCCAATGACACAAACACACCTATTGGATGCACAAGATTGGTTAGAAACCCTAATTGGATAAGAATAAGCCTAGGGAGGTAAACAATGACCTAATTGTTCATCCAATGACACAGACACAACTATTGGATGCACACGATTGGTTAAAAACCCTAATTGGACAAGAATTGGCCTAGGGAGGACGAAAATGACCTAAATGTTCATCCAATGACACAAAACACCTACGGGATGCACAAGATTGGTTAAAAACCCTAATTGGATAAGAATTAGCCTAGGGAGGACGAAAATGACCTAATTGTTTATCCAATGACACAAAAACACCTATTGAATGCACAAGATTAGTTAGAAACCCTAATTGGACAAGATTAAGTGTAGGGTGGTCGAAAATGACATAAAAATCATCCAACGACACAAACACACCTATTGGATGCACAAGATTGGTTAGAAACCCTAATTGGACAAGCATAAGCCTAGGGAGGATGAAAATGTCCTAAATCTTCATCCAATGACACAAAACACCTATTGGATGCACAAGATTGGTTAAAAACCCTAATTGCACAAGATTAAGTGTAGGGAAGACGAAAATGACCTAAATGTTCATCCAATGACACAAAAAAACCTAATGGATGCACAAGATTGGTTAAAAACCCTAATTGGACTACATTAAGTGTAGGGAGGACGAAAATGACCTAAATATTCATCTAATGACACAAAACACCTATTGGATGCACAAGATTGGTTAAAAACCCTAATTGGACAAGAATTAGCCTAGGGAGGACGAAAATGACCAAATTGTTCATCCAATGACACAAACACACCTATTGGACGCACAAGATTGGTTAGAAACCCTAATTAGACAAGAATAAGCCTAGGGAGGTAAACAATGACCTAATTGTTCATCCAATGACACAGACACAACTATTGGATGCACAAGATTGGTTAGAAACCGTAATTGGACAAGAATAAGCCTAGGGCGTTAAAAATGACCTAAATTTTCATCCAATGACGCAATCACACCAATTGGATGCACAAGATTGGTTGGAAACCCTAATTGGACAAGATTAAGCCTAGGGAGGACGAAAATTACCTAATTGTTCATCCAATGACCCAAAAACACCTATTAGATGCACAAGATTGGTTAGAAACCCTAATTGGACAAGAAGAAGCGTATGGACGACGAAAATGACCTAATTGTTTATCCAATGACACAAACACACCTATTGGATGCACAAGATTGGTTAGAAACCCTAATTGGACCAGAATAAGCCTAGGGAGGTCGAAAATGACCTAATTGTTCATCCAATAACACAAACACAATAATTGGATGCACAAGATTGGTTAGAAACCCTAATTAGACAAGCATAAGCCTAGGGAGGATGAAAATGACCTAAATCTCCATCCAACGACACAAAACACCTATTGGATGCACAAGATTGGTTAAAAACCCTAATTGGACAAGATTAAGTGTAAGGAGGACGAAAATGACCTAAATGTTCATCCAATGACACAAAAACACCTAATGGATGCACAAGATTGGTTAAAAACCCTAATTGGACTACATTAAGTGTAGGGAGGACGAAAATGACCTAAATATTCATCCAATGACACGAAACACCTATTGGATGCACAAGATTGGTTAAAAACCCTAATTGGACAAGAATTAGCCTAGGGAGGACGAAAATGACCAAATTGTTCATCCAATGACACAAACACACCTATTGGATGCACAAGATTGGTTAGAAACCCTAATTGGATAAGAATAAGCCTAGGGAGGTAAACAATGACCTAATTGTTCATCCAATGACACAGACACAACTATTGGATGCACACGATTGGTTAAAAACCCTAATTGGACAAGAATTAGCCTAGGGAGGACGAAAATGACCTAAATGTTCATCCAATGACACAAAACACCTACGGGATGCACAAGATTGGTTAAAAACCCTAATTGGATAAGAATTAGCCTAGGGAGGACGAAAATGACCTAATTGTTTATCCAATGACACAAAAACACCTATTGAATGCACAAGATTAGTTAGAAACCCTAATTGGACAAGATTAAGTGTAGGGTGGTCGAAAATGACATAAAAATCATCCAACGACACAAACACACCTATTGGATGCACAAGATTGGTTAGAAACCCTAATTGGACAAGCATAAGCCTAGGGAGGATGAAAATGTCCTAAATCTTCATCCAATGACACAAAACACCTATTGGATGCACAAGATTGGTTAAAAACCCTAATTGCACAAGATTAAGTGTAGGGAAGAAGAAAATGACCTAAATGTTCATCCAATGACACAAAAAAACCTAATGGATGCACAAGATTGGTTAAAAACCCTAATTGGACTACATTAAGTGTAGGGAGGACGAAAATGACCTAAATATTCATCCAATGACACAAAACACCTATTGGATGCACAAGTTTTGTTAAAAACCCTAATTAGACATGAATTAGCCTAGGGAGGACGAAAATGACCTAATTGTTCATCCAATGACACAAACACACCTATTGGATGCACAACATTGGTTAGAAACCCTAATTTGACAAGAATAAGCCTAAGGAGGTAAACAACGACCTAATTGTTCATCCGATGACACAGACACAACTATTGGATGCACAAGATTGGTTAGAAACAATAATTGGACAAGAATAAGCCTAGGGAGGTCGAAAATGACCTAAATGTTCATCCAATGACGCAATCACACCTATTGGATGCCCAAGATTGGTTGGAAACCCTAATTGGACAAGATTAAGCCTAGGGAGGACGAAAATTATCTAATTGTTCATCCAATGACCCAAAAACACCTATTAGATGCAAAAGATTGGTTAGAAACCCTAATTGGACAAGAAGAAACCTATGGACGACGAAAATGACCTAATTGTTCATCCAATGACACAAACACACCTATTGGATGCACAAGATTGGTTAGAAACCCTAATTGGACCAGAATAAGCCTAGGGAGGTCGAAAATGACCTAATTGTTCATCCAATAACACAAACACAACAATTGGATGCCCAAGATTTGTTAGAAACCCTAATTGGACAAGCATAAGCCTAGGAAAGATGAAAATGACTTAAATGTTCATCCAATGACACAAAACACCTATTGGATGCACAAGATTGGTTAGAAACACTAATTGGACAAGATTAAGTTTAGGGAGGATGAAAATAACCTAATTGTGCATCCAATGACACAAAACACCTGTTGGATGCACACGATTGGTTAAAAACCCTAATTGGACAAGAATTAGCCTAGGGAGGACGAAAATGACCTAAATGTTCATCCAATGACACAAAACACCTACGGGATGCACAAGATTGGTTAAAAACCCTAATTGCACAAGATTAAGTGTAGGGAAGACGAAAATGACCTAAATGTTCATCCAATGACACAAAAAAACCTAATGGATGCACAAGATTGGTTAAAAACCCTAATTGGACTACATTAAGTGTAGGGAGGACGAAAATGACCTAAATATTCATCTAATGACACAAAACACCTATTGGATGCACAAGATTGGTTAAAAACCCTAATTGGACAAGAATTAGCCTAGGGAGGACGAAAATGACCAAATTGTTCATCCAATGACACAAACACACCTATTGGACGCACAAGATTGGTTAGAAACCCTAATTAGACAAGAATAAGCCTAGGGAGGTAAACAATGACCTAATTGTTCATCCAATGACACAGACACAACTATTGGATGCACAAGATTGGTTAGAAACCGTAATTGGACAAGAATAAGCCTAGGGCGTTAAAAATGACCTAAATTTTCATCCAATGACGCAATCACACCAATTGGATGCACAAGATTGGTTGGAAACCCTAATTGGACAAGATTAAGCCTAGGGAGGACGAAAATTACCTAATTGTTCATCCAATGACCCAAAAACACCTATTAGATGCACAAGATTGGTTAGAAACCCTAATTGGACAAGAAGAAGCGTATGGACGACGAAAATGACCTAATTGTTTATCCAATGACACAAACACACCTATTGGATGCACAAGATTGGTTAGAAACCCTAATTGGACCAGAATAAGCCTAGGGAGGTCGAAAATGACCTAATTGTTCATCCAATAACACAAACACAATAATTGGATGCACAAGATTGGTTAGAAACCCTAATTAGACAAGCATAAGCCTAGGGAGGATGAAAATGACCTAAATCTCCATCCAACGACACAAAACACCTATTGGATGCACAAGATTGGTTAAAAACCCTAATTGGACAAGATTAAGTGTAAGGAGGACGAAAATGACCTAAATGTTCATCCAATGACACAAAAACACCTAATGGATGCACAAGATTGGTTAAAAACCCTAATTGGACTACATTAAGTGTAGGGAGGACGAAAATGACCTAAATATTCATCCAATGACACGAAACACCTATTGGATGCACAAGATTGGTTAAAAACCCTAATTGGACAAGAATTAGCCTAGGGAGGACGAAAATGACCAAATTGTTCATCCAATGACACAAACACACCTATTGGATGCACAAGATTGGTTAGAAACCCTAATTGGATAAGAATAAGCCTAGGGAGGTAAACAATGACCTAATTGTTCATCCAATGACACAGACACAACTATTGGATGCACACGATTGGTTAAAAACCCTAATTTGACAAGAATTGGCCTAGGGAGGACGAAAATGACCTAAATGTTCATCCAATGACACAAAACACCTACGGGATGCACAAGATTGGTTAAAAACCCTAATTGGATAAGAATTAGCCTAGGGAGGACGAAAATGACCTAATTGTTTATCCAATGACACAAAAACACCTATTGAATGCACAAGATTAGTTAGAAACCCTAATTGGACAAGATTAAGTGTAGGGTGGTCGAAAATGACATAAAAATCATCCAACGACACAAACACACCTATTGGATGCACAAGATTGGTTAGAAACCCTAATTGGACAAGCATAAGCCTAGGGAGGATGAAAATGTCCTAAATCTTCATCCAATGACACAAAACACCTATTGGATGCACAAGATTGGTTAAAAACCCTAATTGCACAAGATTAAGTGTAGGGAAGAAGAAAATGACCTAAATGTTCATCCAATGACACAAAAAAACCTAATGGATGCACAAGATTGGTTAAAAACCCTAATTGGACTACATTAAGTGTAGGGAGGACGAAAATGACCTAAATATTCATCCAATGACACAAAACACCTATTGGATGCACAAGTTTTGTTAAAAACCCTAATTAGACATGAATTAGCCTAGGGAGGACGAAAATGACCTAATTGTTCATCCAATGACACAAACACACCTATTGGATGCACAAGATTGGTTAGAAACCCTAATTTGACAAGAATAAGCCTAGGGAGGTAAACAACGACCTAATTGTTCATCCGATGACACAGACACAACTATTGGATGCACAAGATTGGTTAGAAACAATAATTGGACAAGAATAAGCCTAGGGAGGTCGAAAATGACCTAAATGTTCATCCAATGACGCAATCACACCTATTGGATGCCCAAGATTGGTTGGAAACCCTAATTGGACAAGATTAAGCCTAGGGAGGACGAAAATTATCTAATTGTTCATCCAATGACCCAAAAACACCTATTAGATGCAAAAGATTGGTTAGAAACCCTAATTGGACAAGAAGAAACCTATGGACGACGAAAATGACCTAATTGTTCATCCAATGACACAAACACACCTATTGGATGCACAAGATTGGTTAGAAACCCTAATTGGACAAGAATAAGCCTAGGGAGGTCGAAAATGACCTAATTGTTCATCCAATAACACAAACACAACAATTGGATGCACAAGATTTGTTAGAAACCCTAATTGGACAAGCATAAGCCTAGGAAAGATGAAAATGACTTAAATGTTCATCCAATGACACAAAACACCTATTGGATGCACAAGATTGGTTAGAAACACTAATTGGACAAGATTAAGTTTAGGGAGGACGAAAATGACCTAATTGTGCATCCAATGACACAAAACACCTGTTGGATGCACACGATTGGTTAAAAACCCTAATTGGACAAGAATTAGCCTAGGGAGGACGAAAATGACCTAAATGTTCATCCAATGACACAAAACACCTACGGGATGCACAAGATTGGTTAAAAACCCTAATTGGATAAGAATTAGCCTAGGGAGGACGAAAATGACCTAATTGTTTATCCAATGACACAAAAACACCTATTGAATGCACAAGATTAGTTAGAAACCCTAATTGGACAAGATTAAGTGTAGGGTGGTCGAAAATGACATAAAAATCATCCAACGACACAAACACACCTATTGGATGCACAAGATTGGTTAGAAACCCTAATTGGACAAGCATAAGCCTAGGGAGGATGAAAATGTCCTAAATCTTCATCCAATGACACAAAACACCTATTGGATGCACAAGATTGGTTAAAAACCCTAATTGCACAAGATTAAGTGTAGGGAAGAAGAAAATGACCTAAATGTTCATCCAATGACACAAAAAAACCTAATGGATGCACAAGATTGGTTAAAAACCCTAATTGGACTACATTAAGTGTAGGGAGGACGAAAATGACCTAAATATTCATCCAATTACACAAAACACCTATTGGATGCACAAGATTGGTTAAAAACCCTAATTGGACAAGAATTAGCCTAGGGAGGACGAAAATGACCAAATTGTTCATCCAATGACACAAACACACCTATTGGACGCACAAGATTGGTTAGAAACCCTAATTAGACAAGAATAAGCCTAGGGAGGTAAACAATGACCTAATTGTTCATCCAATGACACAGACACAACTATTGGATGCACAAGATTGGTTAGAAACCCTAATTGGACAAGAATAAGCCTAGGGCGTTAAAAATGACCTAAATTTTCATCCAATGACGCAATCACACCAATTGGATGCACAAGATTGGTTGGAAACCCTAATTGGACAAGATTAAGCCTAGGGAGGACGAAAATTACCTAATTGTTCAGCCAATGACCCAAAAACACCTATTAGATGCACAAGATTGGTTAGAAACCCTAATTGGACAAGAAGAAGCGTATGGACGACGAAAATGACCTAATTGTTTATCCAATGACACAAACACACCTATTGGATGCACAAGATTGGTTAGAAACCCTAATTGGACCAGAATAAGCCTAGGGAGGTCGAAAATGACCTAATTGTTCATCCAATAACACAAACACAATAATTGGATGTACAAGATTGGTTAGAAACTCTAATTAGACAAGCATAAGCCTAGGGAGGATGAAAATGACCTAAATCTCCATCCAACGACACAAAACACCTATTGGATGCACAAGATTGGTTAAAAACCCTAATTGGACAAGATTAAGTGTAAGGAGGACGAAAATGACCTAAATGTTCATCCAATGACACAAAAACACCTAATGGATGCACAAGATTGGTTAAAAACCCTAATTGGACTACATTAAGTGTAGGGAGGACGAAAATGACCTAAATATTCATCCAATGACACGAAACACCTATTGGATGCACAAGATTGGTTAAAAACCCTAATTGGACAAGAATTAGCCTAGGGAGGACGAAAATGACCAAATTGTTCATCCAATGACACAAACACACCTATTGGATGCACAAGATTGGTTAGAAACCCTAATTGGATAAGAATAAGCCTAGGGAGGTAAACAATGACCTAATTGTTCATCCAATGACACAGACACAACTATTGGATGCACACGATTGGTTAAAAACCCTAATTGGACAAGAATTAGCCTAGGGAGGACGAAAATGACCTAAATGTTCATCCAATGACACAAAACACCTACGGGATGCACAAGATTGGTTAAAAACCCTAATTGGATAAGAATTAGCCTAGGGAGGACGAAAATGACCTAATTGTTTATCCAATGACACAAAAACACCTATTGAATGCACAAGATTAGTTAGAAACCCTAATTGGACAAGATTAAGTGTAGGGTGGTCGAAAATGACATAAAAATCATCCAACGACACAAACACACCTATTGGATGCACAAGATTGGTTAGAAACCCTAATTGGACAAGCATAAGCCTAGGGAGGATGAAAATGTCCTAAATCTTCATCCAATGACACAAAACACCTATTGGATGCACAAGATTGGTTAAAAACCCTAATTGCACAAGATTAAGTGTAGGGAAGAAGAAAATGACCTAAATGTTCATCCAATGACACAAAAAAACCTAATGGATGCACAAGATTGGTTAAAAACCCTAATTGGACTACATTAAGTGTTGGGAGGACGAAAATGACCTAAATATTCATCCAATTACACAAAACACCTATTGGATGCACAAGATTGGTTAAAAACCCTAATTGGACAAGAATTAGCCTAGGGAGGACGAAAATGACCAAATTGTTCATCCAATGACACAAACACACCTATTGGACGCACAAGATTGGTTAGAAACCCTAATTAGACAAGAATAAGCCTAGGGAGGTAAACAATGACCTAATTGTTCATCCAATGACACAGACACAACTATTGGATGCACAAGATTGGTTAGAAACCCTAATTGGACAAGAATAAGCCTAGGGCGTTAAAAATGACCTAAATTTTCATCCAATGACGCAATCACACCAATTGGATGCACAAGATTGGTTGGAAACCCTAATTGGACAAGATTAAGCCTAGGGAGGACGAAAATTACCTAATTGTTCATCCAATGACCCAAAAACACCTATTAGATGCACAAGATTGGTTAGAAACCCTAATTGGACAAGAAGAAGCGTATGGATGACGAAAATGACCTAATTGTTTATCCAATGACACAAACACACCTATTGGATGCACAAGATTGGTTAGAAACCCTAATTGGACCAGAATAAGCCTAGGGAGGTCGAAAATGACCTAATTGTTCATCCAATAACACAAACACAATAATTGGATGCACAAGATTGGTTAGAAACCCTAATTAGACAAGCATAAGCCTAGGGAGGATGAAAATGACCTAAATCTCCATCCAATGACACAAAACACCTATTGGATGCACAAGATTGGTTAAAAACCCTAATTGGACAAGATTAAGTGTAAGGAGGACGAAAATGACCTAAATGTTCATCCAATGACACAAAAACACCTAATGGATGCACAAGATTGGTTAAAAACCCTAATTGGACAAGAATTAGCCTAGGGAGGATGAAAATGACCTAAATGTTAATCCAATGACACAAAACACACCTATTGGATGCACAAGATTGGTTAGAAACCCTAATTGGACAAGAATAAGCCTATGGAGGTAAACAATTACCTAATTGTTCATCCAATGACACAGACACAGCTATTGGATGCACAAGATTGGTTAGAAACCCTAATTGGACAAGAAAAAGCCTAGGGAGGTCGAAAATGACCTAATTGTTCGTCCAATGACACAAACACCACTATTGGATGCACAAGATTGGTGAAAAACCCTAATTGGACAAGATTAAGTGTAGAGAGGACGAAAATGACCTAAATGTTCATCCAATGACACAAAACACCTATTGGATGCACAAGATTGGTTAAAAACCCTAATTGGACTACATTAAGTGTAGGGAGGACGAAAATGACCTAAATATTCATCCAATGACACAAAACACCTATTGGATGCACAAGATTGGTTAAAAACCCTAATTGGACAAGAATTAGCCTAGGGAGGACGAAAATGACCAAATTGTTCATCCAATGACACAAACACACCTATTGGACGCACAAGATTGGTTAGAAACCCTAATTGGACAAGAATAAGCCTAGGGAGGTAAACAATGACCTAATTGTTCATCCGATGACACAGACACAACTATTGGATGCACAAGATTGATTAGAAACAATAATTGGACAAGAATAAGCCTAGGGAGGTCGAAAATGACCTAAATGTTCATCCAATGACGCAATCACACCTATTGGATGCCCAAGATTGGTTGGAAACCCTAATTGGACAAGATTAAGCCTAGGGAGGACGAAAATTATCTAATTGTTCATCCAACGACCCAAAAACACCTATTAGATGCAAAAGATTGGTTAGAAACCCTAATTGGACAAGAAGAAGCCTATGGACGACGAAAATGACCTAATTGTTCATCCAATGACACAAACACACCTATTGGATGCACAAGATTGGTTAGAAACCCTAATTGGACCAGAATAAGCCTAGGGAGGTCGAAAATGACCTAATTGTTCATCCAATAACACAAACACAACAATTGGATGCACAAGATTGGTTAGAAACCCTAATTGGACAAGCATAAGCCTAGGAAAGATGAAAATGACTTAAATGTTCATCCAATGACACAAAACACCTATTGGATGCACAAGATTGGTTAGAAACACTAATTGGACAAGATTAAGTTTAGGGAGGACGAAAATGACCTAATTGTGCATCCAATGACACAAAACACCTGTTGGATGCACACGATTGGTTAAAAACCCTAATTGGACAAGAATTAGCCTAGGGAGGACGAAAATGACCTAAATGTTCATCCAATGACACAAAACACCTACGGGATGCACAAGATTGGTTAAAAACCCTAATTGGATAAGAATTAGCCTAGGGAGGACGAAAATGACCTAATTGTTCATCCAATGACACAAAAACACCTATTGAATGCACAAGATTAGTTAGAAACCCTAATTGGACAAGATTAAGTGTAGGGTGGTCGAAAATGACATAAAAATCATCCAACGACACAAACACACCTATTGGATGCACAAGATTGGTTAGAAACCCTAATTGGACAAGCATAAGCCTAGGGAGGATGAAAATGTCCTAAATCTTCATCCAATGACACAAAACACCTATTGGATGCACAAGATTGGTTAAAAACCCTAATTGCACAAGATTAAGTGTAGGGAAGACGAAAATGACCTAAATGTTCATCCAATGACACAAAAAAACCTAATGGATGCACAAGATTGGTTAAAAACCCTAATTGGACTACATTAAGTGTAGGGAGGACGAAAATGACCTAAATATTCATCCAATGACACAAAACACCTATTGGATGCACAAGATTGGTTAAAAACCCTAATTGGACAAGAATTAGCCTAGGGAGGACGAAAATGACCTAAATGTTCATCCAATGACACAAAACACCTATTGGATGCACAAGATTGGTTAACAACCCTAATTGGACAAGATTAAGTGTAGGGAGGACGAAAATGACCTAAATGTTCATCCAATGACACAAAACACCTATTGGATGCACAAGATTGGTTAAAAACCCTAATTGGACAAGATTAAGTGTAGGGAGGACGAAAATGACCTAAATGTTCATCCAATGATACAAAACACCTATTGGATGCACAAGATTGGTTAAAAACCCTAATTGGACAAGAATTTGCCTAGGGAGGACGAAAATGACCTAAATGTTCATCCAATGACACAAAAACACCTAATGGATGCACAAGATTGGTTAAAAACCCTAATTGGACTACATTAAGTGTAGGGAGGACGAAAATGACCTAAATATTCATCCAATGACACGAAACACCTATTGGATGCACAAGATTGGTTAAAAACCCTAATTGGACAAGAATTAGCCTAGGGAGGACGAAAATGACCAAATTGTTCATCCAATGACACAAACACACCTATTGGATGCACAAGATTGGTTAGAAACCCTAATTGGATAAGAATAAGCCTAGGGAGGTAAACAATGACCTAATTGTTCATCCAATGACACAGACACAACTATTGGATGCACACGATTGGTTAAAAACCCTAATTGGACAAGAATTAGCCTAGGGAGGACGAAAATGACCTAAATGTTCATCCAATGACACAAAACACCTACGGGATGCACAAGATTGGTTAAAAACCCTAATTGGATAAGAATTAGCCTAGGGAGGACGAAAATGACCTAATTGTTTATCCAATGACACAAAAACACCTATTGAATGCACAAGATTAGTTAGAAACCCTAATTGGACAAGATTAAGTGTAGGGTGGTCGAAAATGACATAAAAATCATCCAACGACACAAACACACCTATTGGATGCACAAGATTGGTTAGAAACCCTAATTGGACAAGCATAAGCCTAGGGAGGATGAAAATGTCCTAAATCTTCATCCAATGACACAAAACACCTATTGGATGCACAAGATTGGTTAAAAACCCTAATTGCACAAGATTAAGTGTAGGGAAGAAGAAAATGACCTAAATGTTCATCCAATGACACAAAAAAACCTAATGGATGCACAAGATTGGTTAAAAACCCTAATTGGACTACATTAAGTGTTGGGAGGACGAAAATGACCTAAATATTCATCCAATTACACAAAACACCTATTGGATGCACAAGATTGGTTAAAAACCCTAATTGGACAAGAATTAGCCTAGGGAGGACGAAAATGACCAAATTGTTCATCCAATGACACAAACACACCTATTGGACGCACAAGATTGGTTAGAAACCCTAATTAGACAAGAATAAGCCTAGGGAGGTAAACAATGACCTAATTGTTCATCCAATGACACAGACACAACTATTGGATGCACAAGATTGGTTAGAAACCCTAATTGGACAAGAATAAGCCTAGGGCGTTAAAAATGACCTAAATTTTCATCCAATGACGCAATCACACCAATTGGATGCACAAGATTGGTTGGAAACCCTAATTGGACAAGATTAAGCCTAGGGAGGACGAAAATTACCTAATTGTTCATCCAATGACCCAAAAACACCTATTAGATGCACAAGATTGGTTAGAAACCCTAATTGGACAAGAAGAAGCGTATGGACGACGAAAATGACCTAATTGTTTATCCAATGACACAAACACACCTATTGGATGCACAAGATTGGTTAGAAACCCTAATTGGACCAGAATAAGCCTAGGGAGGTCGAAAATGACCTAATTGTTCATCCAATAACACAAACACAATAATTGGATGCACAAGATTGGTTAGAAACCCTAATTAGACAAGCATAAGCCTAGGGAGGATGAAAATGACCTAAATCTCCATCCAACGACACAAAACACCTATTGGATGCACAAGATTGGTTAAAAACCCTAATTGGACAAGATTAAGTGTAAGGAGGACGAAAATGACCTAAATGTTCATCCAATGACACAAAAACACCTAATGGATGCACAAGATTGGTTAAAAACCCTAATTGGACTACATTAAGTGTAGGGAGGACGAAAATGACCTAAATATTCATCCAATGACACGAAACACCTATTGGATGCACAAGATTGGTTAAAAACCCTAATTGGACAAGAATTAGCCTAGGGAGGACGAAAATGACCAAATTGTTCATCCAATGACACAAACACACCTATTGGATGCACAAGATTGGTTAGAAACCCTAATTGGATAAGAATAAGCCTAGGGAGGTAAACAATGACCTAATTGTTCATCCAATGACACAGACACAACTATTGGATGCACAAGATTGGTTAGAAACCCTAATTGGACAAGCATAAGCCTAGGGAGGATGAAAATGACCTAAATGTTAATCCAATGACACAAAAGACACCTATTCGATGCACAAGATTGGTTAGAAACCCTAATTGGACAAGAATAAGCCTATGGAGGTAAACAATTACCTAATTGTTCATCCAATGACACAGACACAATTATTGGATGCACAAGATTGGTTAGAAACCCTAATTGGACAAGAAAAAGCCTAGGGAGGTCGAAAATGACCTAATTGTTCGTCCAATGACACAAACACCACTATTGGATGCACAAGATTGGTGAAAAACCCTAATTGGACAAGATTAAGTGTAGAGAGGACGAAAATGACCTAAATGTTCATCCAATGACACAAAACACCTATTGGATGCACAAGATTGGTTAAAAACCCTAATTGGACTACATTAAGTGTAGGGAGGACGAAAATGACCTAAATTTTCATCCAATGACACAAAACACCTATTGGATGCACAAGATTTGTTAAAAACCCTAATTAGACATGAATTAGCCTAGGGAGGACGAAAATGACCTAATTGTTCATCCAATGACACAAACACACCTATTGGATGCACAAGATTGGTTAGAAACCCTAATTTGACAAGAATAAGCCTATGGAGGTAAACAATGACCTAATTGTTCATCCGATGACACAGACACAACTATTGGATGCACAAGATTGGTTAGAAACAATAATTGGACAAGAATAAGCCTAGGGAGGTCGAAAATGACCTAAATGTTCATCCAATGACGCAATCACACCTATTGGATGCCCAAGATTGGTTGGAAACCCTAATTGGACAAGATTAAGCCTAGGGAGGACGAAAATTATCTAATTGTTCATCCAATGACCCAAAAACTCCTATTAGATGCAAAAGATTGGTTAGAAACCCTAATTGGACAAGAAGAAGCCTATGGACGACGAAAATGACCTAATTGTTCATCTAATGACACAAACACACCTATTGGATGCACAAGATTGGTTAGAAACCCTAATTGGACCAGAATAAGCCTAGGGAGGTCGAAAATGACCTAATTGTTCATCCAATAACACAAACACAACAATTGGATGCACAAGATTGGTTAGAAACCCTAATTGGACAAGCATAAGACTAGGAAAGATGAAAATGACTTAAATGTTCATCCAATGACACAAAACACCTATTGGATGCACAAGATTGGTTAGAAACACTAATTGGACAAGATTAAGTTTAGGGAGGACGAAAATGACCTAATTGTGCATCCAATGACACAAAACACCTGTTGGATGCACACGATTGGTTAAAAACCCTAATTGGACAAGAATTAGCCTAGGGAGGACGAAAATGACCTAAATGTTCATCCAATGACACAAAACACCTACGGGATGCACAAGATTGGTTAAAAACCCTAATTGGATAAGAATTAGCCTAGGGAGGACGAAAATGACCTAATTGTTCATCCAATGACACAAAAACACCTATTGAATGCACAAGATTAGTTAGAAACCCTAATTGGACAAGAATTAGCCTAGGGAGGACGAAAATGACCAAATTGTTCATCCAATGACACAAACACACCTATTGGACGCACAAGATTGGTTAGAAACCCTAATTGGACAAGAATAAGCCTAGGGAGGTAAACAATGACCTAATTGTTCATCCGATGACACAGACACAACTATTGGATGCACAAGATTGATTAGAAACAATAATTGGACAAGAATAAGCCTAGGGAGGTCGAAAATGACCTAAATGTTCATCCAATGACGCAATCACACCTATTGGATGCCCAAGATTGGTTGGAAACCCTAATTGGACAAGATTAAGCCTAGGGAGGACGAAAATTATCTAATTGTTCATCCAACGACCCAAAAACACCTATTAGATGCAAAAGATTGGTTAGAAACCCTAATTGGACAAGAAGAAGCCTATGGACGACGAAAATGACCTAATTGTTCATCCAATGACACAAACACACCTATTGGAGGCACAAGATTGGTTAGAAACCCTAATTGGACCAGAATAAGCCTAGGGAGGTCGAAAATGACCTAATTGGACAAGCATAAGCCTAGGAAAGATGAAAATGACTTAAATGTTCATCCAATGACACAAAACACCTATTGGATGCACAAGATTGGTTAGAAACACTAATTGGACAAGATTAAGTTTAGGGAGGACGAAAATGACCTAATTGTGCATCCAATGACACAAAACACCTATTGGATGCACACGATTGGTTAAAAACCCTAATTGGACAAGAATTAGCCTAGGGAGGACGAAAATGACCTAAATGTTCATCCAATGACACAAAACACCTACGGGATGCACAAGATTGGTTAAAAACCCTAATTGGATAAGAATTAGCCTAGGGAGGACGAAAATGACCTAATTGTTCATCCAATGACACAAAAACACCTATTGAATGCACAAGATTAGTTAGAAACCCTAATTGGACAAGATTAAGTGTAGGGTGGTCGAAAATGTCATAAAAATCATCCAACGACACAAACACACCTATTGGATGCACAAGATTGGTTAGAAACCCTAATTGGACAAGCATAAGCCTAGGGAGGATGAAAATGTCCTAAATCTTCATCCAATGACACAAAACACCTATTGGATGCACAAGATTGGTTAAAAACCCTAATTGCACAAGATTAAGTGTAGGGAAGACGAAAATGACCTAAATGTTCATCCAATGACACAAAAAAACCTAATGGATGCACAAGATTGGTTAAAAACCCTAATTGGACTACATTAAGTGTAGGGAGGACGAAAATGACCTAAATATTCATCCAATGACACAAAACACCTATTGGATGCACAAGATTGGTTAAAAACCCTAATTGGACAAGAATTAGCCTAGGAAGGACGAAAATGACCAAATTGTTCATCCAATGACACAGACACAACTATTGGATGCACAAGATTGGTTAGAAACCCTAATTGGACAAGAATAAGCCTAGGGCGTTAAAAATGACAAAATTTTCATCCAATGACGCAATCACACCAATTGGATGCACAAGATTGGTTAGAAACCCTAATTGGACAAGAATAAGCCTAGGGCGTTAAAAATGACCAAAATTTTCATCCAATGACGCAATCACACCAATTGGATGCACAAGATTGGTTGGAAACCCTAATTGGACAAGATTAAGCCTAGGGAGGGCGAAAATTACCTAATTGTTCATCCAATGACCCAAAAACACCTATTAGATGCACAAGATTGGTTAGAAACCCTAATTGGACAAGAAGAAGCCTATGGACGACGAAAATGACCTAATTGTTTATCCAATGACACAAACACACCTATTGGATGCACAAGATTGGTTAGAAACCCTAATTGGACCAGAATAAGCCTAGGGAGGTCGAAAATGACCTAATTGTTCATCCAATAACACAAACACAATAATTGGATGCACAAGATTGGTTAGAAACCCTAATTAGACAAGCATAAGCCTAGGGAGGATGAAAATGACCTAAATCTCCATCCAATGATACAAAACACCTATTGGATGCACAAGATTGGTTAAAAACCCTAATTGGACAAGATTAAGTGTAAGGAGGACGAAAATGACCTAAATGTTCATCCAATGACACAAAAACACCTAATGGATGCACAAGATTGGTTAAAAACCCTAATTGGACAAGAATTAGCCTAGGGAGGATGAAAATGACCTAAATGTTAATCCAATGACACAAAACACACCTATTGGATGCACAAGATTGGTTAGAAACCCTAATTGGACAAGAATAAGCCTATGGAGGTAAACAATTACCTAATTGTTCATCCAATGACACAGACACAGCTATTGGATGCACAAGATTGGTTAGAAACCCTAATTGGACAAGAAAAAGCCTAGGGAGGTCGAAAATGACCTAATTGTTCGTCCAATGACACAAACACCACTATTGGATGCACAAGATTGGTGAAAAACCCTAATTGGACAAGATTAAGTGTAGAGAGGACGAAAATGACCTAAATGTTCATCCAATGACACAAAACACCTATTGGATGCACAAGATTGGTTAAAAACCCTAATTGGACTACATTAAGTGTAGGGAGGACGAAAATGACCTAAATATTCATCGTATGACACAAAACACCTATTGGATGCACAAGATTGGTTAAAAACCCTAATTGGACAAGAATTAGCCTAGGGAGGACGAAAATGACCAAATTGTTCATCCAATGACACAAACACACCTATTGGACGCACAAGATTGGTTAGAAACCCTAATTGGACAAGAATAAGCCTAGGGAGGTAAACAATGACCTAATTGTTCATCCGATGACACAGACACAACTATTGGATGCACAAGATTGATTAGAAACAATAATTGGACAAGAATAAGCCTAGGGAGGTCGAAAATGACCTAAATGTTCATCCAATGACGCAATCACACCTATTGGATGCCCAAGATTGGTTGGAAACCCTAATTGGACAAGATTAAGCCTAGGGAGGACGAAAATTATCTAATTGTTCATCCAACGACCCAAAAACACCTATTAGATGCAAAAGATTGGTTAGAAACCCTAATTGGACAAGAAGAAGCCTATGGACGACGAAAATGACCTAATTGTTCATCCAATGACACAAACACACCTATTGGATGCACAAGATTGGTTAGAAACCCTAATTGGACCAGAATAAGCCTAGGGAGGTCGAAAATGACCTAATTGTTCATCCAATAAGACAAACACAACAATTGGATGCACAAGATTGGTTAGAAACCCTAATTGGACAAGCATAAGCCTAGGAAAGATGAAAATGACTTAAATGTTCATCCAATGACACAAAACACCTATTGGATGCACAAGATTGGTTAGAAACCCTAATTGGACAAGCATAAGTCTAGGGAGGATGAAAATGTCCTAAATCTTCATCCAATGACACAAAACACCTATTGGATGCACAAGATTGGTTAAAAACCCTAATTGCACAAGATTAAGTGTAGGGAAGAAGAAAATGACCTAAATGTTCATCCAATGACACAAAAAAACCTAATGGATGCACAAGATTGGTTAAAAACCCTAATTGGACTACATTAAGTGTAGGGAGGACGAAAATGACCTAAATATTCATCCAATGACACAAAACACCTATTGGATGCACAAGTTTTGTTAAAAACCCTAATTAGACATGAATTAGCCTAGGGAGGACGAAAATGACCTAATTGTTCATCCAATGACACAAACACACCTATTGGATGCACAAGATTGGTTAGAAACCCTAATTTGACAAGAATAAGCCTAGGGAGGTAAACAACGACCTAATTGTTCATCCGATGACACAGACACAACTATTGGATGCACAAGATTGGTTAGAAACAATAATTGGACAAGAATAAGCCTAGGGAGGTCGAAAATGACCTAAATGTTCATCCAATGACGCAATCACACCTATTGGATGCCCAAGATTGGTTGGAAACCCTAATTGGACAAGATTAAGCCTAGGGAGGACGAAAATTATCTAATTGTTCATCCAATGACCCAAAAACACCTATTAGATGCAAAAGATTGGTTAGAAACCCTAATTGGACAAGAAGAAACCTATGGACGACGAAAATGACCTAATTGTTCATCCAATGACACAAACACACCTATTGGATGCACAAGATTGGTTAGAAACCCTAATTGGACCAGAATAAGCCTAGGGAGGTCGAAAATGACCTAATTGTTCATCCAATAACACAAACACAACAATTGGATGCCCAAGATTTGTTAGAAACCCTAATTGGACAAGCATAAGCCTAGGAAAGATGAAAATGACTTAAATGTTCATCCAATGACACAAAACACCTATTGGATGCACAAGATTGGTTAGAAACACTAATTGGACAAGATTAAGTTTAGGGAGGACGAAAATGACCTAATTGTGCATCCAATGACACAAAACACCTGTTGGATGCACACGATTGGTTAAAAACCCTAATTGGACAAGAATTAGCCTAGGGAGGACGAAAATGACCTAAATGTTCATCCAATGACACAAAACACCTACGGGATGCACAAGATTGGTTAAAAACCCTAATTGGATAAGAATTAGCCTAGGGAGGACGAAAATGACCTAATTGTTCATCCAATGACACAAAAACACCTATTGAATGCACAAGATTAGTTAGAAACCCTAATTGGACAAGATTAAGTGTAGGGTGGTCGAAAATGACATAAAAATCATCCAACGACACAAACACACCTATTGGATGCACAAGATTGTTTAGAAACCCTAATTGGACAAGCATAAGCCTAGGGAGGATGAAAATGTCCTAAATCTTCATCCAATGACACAAAACACCTATTGGATGCACAAGATTGGTTAAAAACCCTAATTGCACAAGATTAAGTGTAGGGAAGACGAAAATGACCTAAATGTTCATCCAATGACACAAAAAAACCTAATGGATGCACAAGATTGGTTAAAAACCCTAATTGGACTACATTAAGTGTAGGGAGGACGAAAATGACCTAAATATTCATCCAATGACACAAAACACCTATTGGATGCACAAGATTGGTTAAAAACCCTAATTGGACAAGAATTAGCCTAGGAAGGACGAAAATGACCAAATTGTTCATCCAATGACACAGACACAACTATTGGATGCACAAGATTGGTTAGAAACCCTAATTGGACAAGAATAAGCCTAGGGCGTTAAAAATGACCTAAATTTTCATCCAATGACGCAATCACACCAATTGGATGCACAAGATTGGTTGGAAACCCTAATTGGACAAGATTAAGCCTAGGGAGGACGAAAATTACCTAATTGTTCATCCAATGACCCAAAAACACCTATTAGATGCACAAGATTGGTTAGAAACCCTAATTGGACAAGAAGAAGCCTATGGACGACGAAAATGACCTAATTGTTTATCCAATGACACAAACACACCTATTGGATGCACAAGATTGGTTAGAAACCCAAATTGGACCAGAATAAGCCTAGGGAGGTCGAAAATGACCTAATTGTTCATCCAATAACACAAACACAATAATTGGATGCACAAGATTGGTTAGAAACCCTAATTAGACAAGCATAAGCCTAGGGAGGATGAAAATGACCTAAATCTCCATCCAATGACACAAAACACCTATTGGATGCACAAGATTGGTTAAAAACCCTAATTGGACAAGATTAAGTGTAAGGAGGACGAAAATGACCTAAATGTTCATCCAATGACACAAAAACACCTAATGGATGCACAAGATTGGTTAAAAACCCTAATTGGACAAGAATTAGCCTAGGGAGGATGAAAATGACCTAAATGTTAATCCAATGACACAAAACACACCTATTGGATGCACAAGATTGGTTAGAAACCCTAATTGGACAAGAATAAGCCTATGGAGGTAAACAATTACCTAATTGTTCATCCAATGACACAGACACAGATATTGGATGCACAAGATTGGTTAGAAACCCTAATTGGACAAGAAAAAGCCTAGGGAGGTCGAAAATGACCTAATTGTTCGTCCAATGACACAAACACCACTATTGGATGCACAAGATTGGTGAAAAACCCTAATTGGACAACATTAAGTGTAGAGAGGACGAAAATGACCTAAATGTTCATCCAATGACACAAAACACCTATTGGATGCACAAGATTGGTTAAAAACCCTAATTGGACTACATTAAGTGTAGGGAGGACGAAAATGACCTAAATATTCATCCAATGACACAAAACACCTATTGGATGCACAAGATTGGTTAAAAACCCTAATTGGACAAGAATTAGCCTAGGGAGGACGAAAATGACCAAATTGTTCATCCAATGACACAAACACACCTATTGGACGCACAAGATTGGTTAGAAACCCTAATTGGACAAGAATAAGCCTAGGGAGGTAAACAATGACCTAATTGTTCATCCGATGACACAGACACAACTATTGGATGCACAAGATTGATTAGAAACAATAATTGGACAAGAATAAGCCTAGGGAGGTCGAAAATGACCTAAATGTTCATCCAATGACGCAATCACACCTATTGGATGCCCAAGATTGGTTGGAAACCCTAATTGGACAAGATTAAGCCTAGGGAGGACGAAAATTATCTAATTGTTCATCCAACGACCCAAAAACACCTATTAGATGCAAAAGATTGGTTAGAAACCCTAATTGGACAAGAAGAAGCCTATGGACGACGAAAATGACCTAATTGTTCATCCAATGACACAAACACACCTATTGGATGCACAAGATTGGTTAGAAACCCTAATTGGACCAGAATAAGCCTAGGGAGGTCGAAAATGACCTAATTGTTCATCCAATAACACAAACACAACAATTGGATGCACAAGATTGGTTAGAAACCCTAATTGGACAAGCATAAGCCTAGGAAAGATGAAAATGACTTAAATGTTCATCCAATGACACAAAACACCTATTGGATGCACAAGATTGGTTAGAAACACTAATTGGACAAGATTAAGTTTAGGGAGGACGAAAATGACCTAATTGTGCATCCAATGACACAAAACACCTGTTGGATGCACACGATTGGTTAAAAACCCTAATTGGACAAGAATTAGCCTAGGGAGGACGAAAATGACCTAAATGTTCATCCAATGACACAAAACACCTACGGGATGCACAAGATTGGTTAAAAACCCTAATTGGATAAGAATTAGCATATGGAGGACGAAAATGACCTAATTGTTCATCCAATGACACAAAAACACCTATTTAATGCACAAGATTAGTTAGAAACCCTAATTGGACAAGAATTAGCCTAGGGAGGACGAAAATGACCAAATTGTTCATCCAATGACACAAACACACCTATTGGACGCACAAGATTGGTTAGAAACCCTAATTGGACAAGAATAAGCCTAGGGAGGTAAACAATGACCTAATTGTTCATCCGATGACACAGACACAACTATTGGATGCACAAGATTGATTAGAAACAATAATTGGACAAGAATAAGCCTAGGGAGGTCGAAAATGACCTAAATGTTCATCCAATGACGCAATCACACCTATTGGATGCCCAAGATTGGTTGGAAACCCTAATTGGACAAGATTAAGCCTAGGGAGGACGAAAATTATCTAATTGTTCATCCAACGACCCAAAAACACCTATTAGATGCAAAAGATTGGTTAGAAACCCTAATTGGACAAGAAGAAGCCTATGGACGACGAAAATGACCTAATTGTTCATCCAATGACACAAACACACCTATTGGATGCACAAGATTGGTTAGAAACCCTAATTGGACCAGAATAAGCCTAGGGAGGTCGAAAATGACCTAATTGTTCATCCAATAACACAAACACAACAATTGGATGCACAAGATTGGTTAGAAACCCTAATTGGACAAGCATAAGCCTAGGAAAGATGAAAATGACTTAAATGTTCATCCAATGACACAAAACACCTATTGGATGCACAAGATTGGTTAGAAACACTAATTGGACAAGATTAAGTTTAGGGAGGACGAAAATGACCTAATTGTGCATCCAATGACACAAAACACCTGTTGGATGCACACGATTGGTTAAAAACCCTAATTGGACAAGAATTAGCCTAGGGAGGACGAAAATGACCTAAATGTTCATCCAATGACACAAAACACCTACGGGATGCACAAGATTGGTTAAAAACCCTAATTGGATAAGAATTAGCCTAGGGAGGACGAAAATGACCTAATTGTTCATCCAATGACACAAAAATACCTATTGAATGCACAAGATTAGTTAGAAACCCTAATTGGACAAGATTAAGTGTAGGGTGGTCGAAAATGACATAAAAATCATCCAACGACACAAACACACTTATTGGATGCACAAGATTGGTTAGAAACCCTAATTGGACAAGCATAAGCCTAGGGAGGATGAAAATGTCCTAAATCTTCATCCAATGACACAAAACACCTATTGGATGCACAAGATTGGTTAAAAACCCTAATTGCACAAGATTAAGTGTAGGGAAGACGAAAATGACCTAAATGTTCATCCAATGACACAAAAAAACCTAATGGATGCACAAGATTGGTTAAAAACCCTAATTGGACTACATTAAGTGTAGGGAGGACGAAAATGACCTAAATATTCATCCAATGACACAAAACACCTATTGGATGCACAAGATTGGTTAAAAACCCTAATTGGACAAGAATTAGCCTAGGGAGGACGAAAATGACCAAATTGTTCATCCAATGACACAAACACACCTATTGGACGCACAAGATTGGTTAGAAACCCTAATTAGACAAGAATAAGCCTAGGGAGGTAAACAATGACCTAATTGTTCATCCGATGACACAGACACAACTATTGGACGCACAAGATTGATTAGAAACAATAATTGGACAAGAATAAGCCTAGGGAGGTCGAAAATGACCTAAATGTTCATCCAATGACCTAATTGGACAAGAATTAGCCTTGGGAGGACGAAAATGACCTAAATGTTCATCCAATGACACAAAAACACCTATTGGATGCACAATATTGGTTAAAAACCCTAATTGGACAAGATTAAGTCTAGAGAGGACGAAAATGACCTAAATGTTCACCAATGACACAAAACACATATTGGATGCACAAGATTGGTTAAAAACCCTAATTGGACTACATTAAGTGTAGGGAGGACGAAAATGACCTAAATTTTCATCCAATGACACAAAACACCTATTGGATGCACAAGATTTGTTAAAAACCCTAATTAGACATGAATTAGCCTAGGGAGGACGAAAATGACCTAATTGTTCATCCAATGACACAAACACACCTATTGGATGCACAAGATTGGTTAGAAACCCTAATTTGACAAGAATAAGCCTAGGGAGGTAAACAATGACCTAATTGTTCATCCGATGACACAGACACAACTATTGGATGCACAACATTGGTTAGAAACCATAATTGGACAAGAATAAGCCTAGGGAGGTCGAAAATGACCTAAATGTTCATCCAATGACGCAATCACACCTATTGGATGCACAAGATTGGTTGGAAACCCTAATTGGACAAGATTAAGCCTATGGAGGACGAAAATTATCTAATTGTTCATCCAATGACCCAAAAACACCTATTAGATGCAAAAGATTGGTTAGAAACCCTAATTGGACTAGATTAAGTGTAGGGAGGACGAAAATGACCTAAATGTTCATTCAATGACACAAAACACCTATTGGATGCACTAGATTTGTTAAAAACCCTAATTAGACAAGAATTAGCCTAGGGAGGACGAAAATGACCTAAATGTTCATCCAATGACACAAAAACACCTAATTGATGCACAAGATTCGTTAAAAACCCTAATTAGACTACATTAAGTGTAGGGAGGACGAAAATGACCTAAATGTTCATCCAATGACACAAAACACCTATTGGATGTACAAGATTTGTTAAAAACCGTAATTAGACAAGAATTAGCCTAGGGAGGACGAAAATGACCTAATTGTTCATCCAATGACACAGACACAACTAGTGGATGCACAAGATAGGTTAGAAACCCTAATTGGACAAGATTAAGCCTAGGGAGGTCGAGAATGACCTAATTGTTCATCCAATGATACAAACACAACTATGGGATGCACAAGATTGGTTAGAAACCCTAATTGGACAAGCATAAGCCTAGGGAGGATGAAAATGACCTAAATATTCATCCAATGACACAAAACACCTATTGGATGCACAAGATTGGTTAAAAACCCTAATTGGACAAGAATTAGCCTAGGGAGGACGAAAATGACCTAAATGTTCATCCAATGACACAAAACACCTATTGGATTCACAAGATTGGTTAAAAACCCTAATTGGACAAGAATTAGCCTAGGGAGGACGAAAATGACCTAATTATTCATCCAATGACACAAATATACCTATTGATTGCACAAGATTGGTTAGAAACCCTAATTGGACAAGAATAAGCCTAGGGAGGTAAACAATGACCTAATTGTTCATCCAATGACACAGACACAACTATTGGATGAACAAGATTGGTTAGAAACCCTAATTGGACAAGAATAAGCCTAGGGAGGTAAACAATGACCTAATTGTTCATCCAATGACATAGACACAACTATTGGATGAACAAGATTGGTTAGAAACCCTAATTGGACAAGAATAAGCCTAGGGAGGTCGAAAATGACATTATTGTTCATCCAATGACACAAACACAACTATTGGATGCACAAGATTGGTTAAAAACCCTAATTGGACAAGCATAAGCCTAAGGAAGATGAAAATGACCTAAATGTTCATCCAATGACACAAAACATCTATTGGATGCACAAGAATGGTTAGAAACACAAATTGGACAAGATTAAGTTTAGGGAGGACGAAAATGACCTAATTGTGCATCCATTGACACAAAACACCTATTGGATGCACAAGATTGGTTAAAAACCCTAATTGGACAAGATTAAGTGTAGGGAGGACGAAAATGACCTAAATGTTCATCCAATGACACAAAAACACCTAATGGATGCACAAGATTCGTTAAAAACCCTAATTAGACTACATTAAGTGTAGGGAGAACGAAAATGACCTAAATGTTCATCCAATGACACAAAACACCTATTGGATGTACAAGATTT
The DNA here is from genome assembly GCA_037974835.1 of Cicer judaicum. Taxonomy (NCBI): domain Eukaryota; kingdom Viridiplantae; phylum Streptophyta; class Magnoliopsida; order Fabales; family Fabaceae; genus Cicer; species Cicer judaicum. The sequence goes on from JBBPBS010000390.1 coordinate 28,514, forward strand.
GTTAAAAACCCTAATTAGACAAGAATTAGCCTAGGGAGGACAAAAATGACCTAATTGTTCATCCAATGACACAGACACAACTAGTGGATGCACAAGATTGGTTAGAAACCCTAATTGGACAAGAATAAGCCTAGGGAGGTCGAAAATGACCTAATTGTTCATCCAATGACACAAACACAACTATTGGATGCACAAGATTGGTTAGAAACCCTAATTGGACAAGCATAAGCCTAGGGAGGACATAAAAATCATCCAACGACACAAACACACCTATTGGATGAACAAAATTGGTTAAAAACCCTAATTGGACAAGAATTAGCCTAGGGAGGACGAAAATGACCTAATTGTGCATCCATTGACACAAAACACCTATTGGATGCACAAGATTGGTTAAAAACCCTAATTGGACTAGATTAAGTGTAGGGAGGACGAAAATGACCTAAATGTTCATTCAATGACACAAAACACCTATTGGATGCACTAGATTTGTTAAAAACCCTAATTAGACAAGAATTAGCCTAGGGAGGACGAAAATGACCTAAATGTTCATCCAATGACACAAAAACACCTAATTGATGCACAAGATTCGTTAAAAACCCTAATTAGACTACATTAAGTGTAGGGAGGACGAAAATGACCTAAATGTTCATCCAATGACACAAAACACCTATTGGATGTACAAGATTTGTTAAAAACCGTAATTAGACAAGAATTAGCCTAGGGAGGACGAAAATGACCTAATTGTTCATCCAATGACACAGACACAACTAGTGGATGCACAAGATAGGTTAGAAACCCTAATTGGACAAGATTAAGCCTAGGGAGGTCGAAAATGACCTAATTGTTCATCCAATGATACAAACACAACTATGGGATGCACAAGATTGGTTAGAAACCCTAATTGGACAAGCATAAGCCTAGGGAGGATGAAAATGACCTAAATATTCATCCAATGACACAAAACACCTATTGGATGCACAAGATTGGTTAAAAACCCTAATTGGACAAGAATTAGCCTAGGGAGGACGAAAATGACCTAAATGTTCATCCAATGACACAAAACACCTATTGGATTCACAAGATTGGTTAAAAACCCTAATTGGACAAGAATTAGCCTAGGGAGGACGAAAATGACCTAATTGTGCATCCATTGACACAAAACACCTATTGGATGCACAAGATTGGTTAAAAACCCTAATTGGACTAGATTAAGTGTAGGGAGGACGAAAATGACCTAAATGTTCATTCAATGACACAAAACACCTATTGGATGCACTAGATTTGTTAAAAACCCTAATTAGACAAGAATTAGCCTAGGGAGGACGAAAATGACCTAAATGTTCATCCAATGACACAAAAACACCTAATTGATGCACAAGATTCGTTAAAAACCCTAATTAGACTACATTAAGTGTAGGGAGGACGAAAATGACCTAAATGTTCATCCAATGACACAAAACACCTATTGGATGTACAAGATTTGTTAAAAACCGTAATTAGACAAGAATTAGCCTAGGGAGGACGAAAATGACCTAATTGTTCATCCAATGACACAGACACAACTAGTGGATGCACAAGATAGGTTAGAAACCCTAATTGGACAAGATTAAGCCTAGGGAGGTCGAAAATGACCTAATTGTTCATCCAATGATACAAACACAACTATGGGATGCACAAGATTGGTTAGAAACCCTAATTGGACAAGCATAAGCCTAGGGAGGATGAAAATGACCTAAATATTCATCCAATGACACAAAACACCTATTGGATGCACAAGATTGGTTAAAAACCCTAATTGGACAAGAATTAGCCTAGGGAGGACGAAAATGACCTAAATGTTCATCCAATGACACAAAACACCTATTGGATTCACAAGATTGGTTAAAAACCCTAATTGGACAAGAATTAGCCTAGGGAGGACGAAAATGACCTAATTGTTCATCCAATGACACAAAAATACCTATTGGATGCACAAGATTGGTTAGAAACCCTAATTGGACAAGAATAAGCCTAGGGAGGTAAACAACGACCTAATTGTTCATCCAATGACACAGACACAACTATTGGATGAACAAGATTGGTTAGAAACCCTAATTGGACAAGAATAAGCCTAGGGAGGTCGAAAATGACATTATTGTTCATCCAATGACACAAACACAACTATTGGATGCACAAGATTGGTTAAAAACCCTAATTGGACAAGCATAAGCCTAAGGAAGATGAAAATGACCTAAATGTTCATCCAATGACACAAAACATCTATTGGATGCACAAGAATGGTTAGAAACACAAATTGGACAAGATTAAGTTTAGGGAGGACGAAAATGACCTAATTGTGCATCCATTGACACAAAACACCTATTGGATGCACAAGATTGGTTAAAAACCCTAATTGGACAAGATTAAGTGTAGGGAGGACGAAAATGACCTAAACGTTCATCCAATGACCCAAAACACCTATTGGATGCACAAGATTGGTTAAAAACCCTAATTGGACAAGAATTAGCCTAGGAAGGACGAAAATGACCTAAATGTTCATCCAATGACACAAAACACCTATTGGATGCACAAGATTGATTAAAAACCCTAATTGGACAAGAATTAGCCTAGGGAGGACAAAAATGACCTAATTGTTCATCCAATGACACAAAAATACCTATTGGATGCACAAGATTGGTTAGAAACCCTAATTGGACAAGATTAAGTATAGGGAGGTTGAAAATGACATAAAAATCATCCAATGTCACAAACACACCTATTGGATGCACAAGATTGATTAAAAACCATAATTGGACAAGAATTAGCCTAGGGAGGACGAAAATGACCTAAATTTTCATCCAATGACACAAAACACCAAATGGATGCACAAGATTGGTTAAAAACCCTAATTGGACTACATTAAGTCTAAGGAGGACGAAAATGACCTAAATGTTCATACAATGACAAAAAACACCTATTGGATGCACAAGATTGGTTAAAAACCCTAATTGGACAAGAAATAGCCTAGGGAGGACGGAAATGACCTAATTGTTCATAAAATGACACAAACACACCTATTGGATGCACAAGATTGGTTAAAAACCCTAATTGGACAAGATTAAGTGTAGGGAGGTTGAAAATGACATAAAAATCATCCAATGACACAAATACACCTATTGGATGCACAAGATTGGCTAAAAACCCTAATTGGACAAGAATTAGCCTAGTGAGGACGAAAATGACCTAAATGTTCATCCAATGACACAAAAACACCTAATGGATGCACAAGATTCGTTAAAAACCCTAATTAGACTACATTAAGTGTAGGGAGAACGAAAATGACCTAAATGTTCATCCAATGACACAAAACACCTATTGGATGTACAAGATTTGTTAAAAACCCTAATTAGACAAGAATTAGCCTAGGGAGGACAAAAATGACCTAATTGTTCATCCAATGACACAGACACAACTAGTGGATGCACAAGATTGGTTAGAAACCCTAATTGGACAAGAATAAGCCTAGGGAGGTCGAAAATGACCTAATTGTTCATCCAATGACACAAACACAACTATTGGATGCACAAGATTGGTTAGAAACCCTAATTGGACAAGCATAAGCCTAGGGAGGATGAAAATGACCTAAATATTCATCCAATGACACAAAACACCTATTGGATGCACAAGATTGGTTAAAAACCCTAATTGGACAAGAATTAGCCTAGGGAGGACGAAAATGACCTAAATTTTCATCCAATGACACAAAAACACCTATTGGATGCACAAGATTGGTTAAAAACCCTAGTTGGACAAGAATTAGCCTTGGGAGGACGAAAATGACCTAAATGTTCATCCAATGACACAAAAACACCTAATGGATGCACAAGATTGGTTAAAAACCCTAAAAGGACTACATCAAGTGTAGAGAGGACGAAAATGACCTAATTGTTCATCAAATGACACAAAACACCTATTGGATGCACAAGATTGGTTATAAACACTAATTGGACAAGATTAAGTGTAGGGAGGACGAAAATGACCTAAATGTTCATCCAATGACACAAAACACCTATTGGATACACAAGATTGGTTAGAAACACTAATTGGACAAGATTAAGTTTAGGGAGGACGAAAATGACCTAATTGTGCATCCATTGACACAAAACACCTATTGGATGCACAAGATTGGTTAAAAACCCTAATTGGACTAGATTAAGTGTAGGGAGGACGAAAATGACCTAAATGTTCATCCAATGACACAAAACACCTATTGGATACACAAGATTGGTTAGAAACACTAATTGGACAAGATTAAGTTTAGGGAGGACGAAAATGACCTAATTGTGCATCGATTGACACAAAACACCTATTGGATGCACAAGATTTGTTAAAAAACCTAATTGGACAAGCTTAAGTGTAGGGAGGACGAAAATGACCTAAATGTTCATCCAATGACACAAAACACCTATAGGATGCACAAGATTGGTTAAAAACCCTAATTGGACAAGAATTAGCCTAGGGAGGACGAAAATGACCTAAATGTTCATCCAATGACACAAAACACCTATTGGATTCACAAGATTGGTTAAAAACCCTAATTGGACAAGAATTAGCCTAGGGAGGACGAAAATGACCTAATTGTTCATCCAATGACACAAAAATACCTATTGGATGCACAAGATTGGTTAGAAACCCTAATTGGACAAGAATAAGCCTAGGGAGGTAAACAACGACCTAATTGTTCATCCAATGACACAGACACAACTATTGGATGAACAAGATTGGTTAGAAACCCTAATTGGACAAGAATAAGCCTAGGGAGGTCGAAAATGACATTATTGTTCATCCAATGACACAAACACAACTATTGGATGCACAAGATTGGTTAAAAACCCTAATTGGACAAGCATAAGCCTAGGGAAGATGAAAATGACCTAAATGTTCATCCAATGACACAAAACACCTATTGGATGCACAAGATTGGTAAGAAACACTAATTGGACAAGATTAAGTTTAGGGAGGACGAAAATGACCTAATTGTGCATCCATTGACACAAAACACCTATTGGATGCACAAGATTGGTTAAAAACCCTAATTGGACAAGATTAAGTGTAGGGAGGACGAAAATGACCTAAATGTTCATCCAATGACACAAAACACCTATTGGATGCACAAGATTGTTTAAAAACCCTAATTGGACAAGATTAAGTTTAGGGAGGAGGAAAATAACCTAAATGTTCATCCAATGACACAAAACACCTATTGGATGCACAAGATTGGTTAAAAACCCTAATTGGACAAGATTAAGTTTAGGGAGGACGAAAATGACCTAAATATTCATCCAATGACACAACACACCTATTGAATGAACAAGATTGGTTAAAAACCCTAATTGGACAAGATTAAGTGTAGGGAGGACAAAAATGACCTAAATGTTCATCCAATTAAACAAAAACACCTATCGGATGCACAAGATTGGTTAGAAACCCTAATTGAACAAGATTAAGTGTAGGGACGACGAAAATGACCTTAATGTTCATCCAATGATACAAAACACCTACTGGATGCACAAGATTGGTTAAAAACCCTAATTGGATAAGAATTAGCATAAGGAGGACGAAAATGACCTAAATGTTCATCCAATGACACAAAACACCTATTGGATGCACAAGATTGGTTAAAAACCCTAATTGGACAAGAATTATCATAGGGAGGACGAAAATGACCTAATTGTTCATCCAATGATACAAGACACCTATTGGATGCACCAGATTGGTTAAACACCCTAATTGGACAAGATTAAGTGTAGGGAGGACGAAAATGACCTAAATATTCATCTAATGACACAAAACACCTATTGGATGCACAAGATTGGTTAAAAACCCTAATTGGACAAGATTAAATGTAGGGAGGACGAAAATGACCTAAATGTTCATCCAATGACACAAAACACCTATTGGATGCACAAGATTGGTTAAAAACCCTAATTGGACAAGAATTAGCCTAGGGAGGACGAAAATGACCTAAATGTTCATCCAATGACACAAAAACACCTATTGGACGCACAAGATTGGTTAAAAACCCTAATTGGACAAGAATTAGCCCAGGGATGACGAAAATGACCTAAATGTTCATCCAATGACACAAAAACACCTATTGGATGCACAAGATTGGTTAAAAACCCTAATTGGACAAGAATTAGCCTAGGGAGGACAAAAATGACCTAATTGTTCATCCAATGACACAAACACAACTATTGGATGCACAAGATTGGTTAGAAACCCTAATTGGACAAGAATAAGCCTAGGGAGGATGAAAATGACCTAAATGTCCATCCAATGAAACAAAAACACCTAATGGATGCACAAGATTGGTTAAAAACCCAAATTGGACAAGAATTAGCCTAGGGAGGACCAAAATGACCTAATTGTTCATCCAATGACACAAACACACCTATTGGATGCACAAGATAGGTTAGAAACCCTAATTGGACAAGAATAAGCCTAGGGAGGTCGAAAATGACCTAATTGTTCATCCAATGACACAAACACAACTATTGGATGCACAAGATTGGTTAGAAACCCTAATTGGACAAGCATAAGCCTAGGGAGGATGAAAATGACCTAAATGTCCATCCAATGACACAAAAACACCTAATGGATGCACAAGATTGGTTAAAAACCCTAATTGGACAAGAATTAGCCTAGGGAGGACCAAAATGACCTAATTGTTCATCCAATGACACAAACACACCTATTGGATGCACAAGATTGGTTAGAAACCCTAATTGGACAAGAATAAGCCTAGGGAGGTCGAAAATGACCTAATTGTTCATCCAATGACACAAACACAACTATTGGATGCACAAGATTGGTTAGAAACCCTAATTGGACAAGCATAAGCCTAGGGAGGATGAAAATGACCTAAATGTCCATCCAATGAAACAAAAACACCTAATGGATGCACAAGATTGGTAAAAAAAACCCTAATTGGACAAGAATTAGCCTAGGGAGGACCAAAATGACCTAATTGTTCATCCAATGACACAAAACACCTATTGGATGCACAAGATTGGTTAAAAACCCTAATTGGACAAGAATTAGCCTAGGGAGGACGAAAATGACCTAATTGTTCATCCAATGACACAAAAATACCTATTGGATGCACAAGATTGGTTAGAAACCCTAATTGGACAAGAATAAGCCTAGGGAGGTAAACAACGACCTAATTGTTCATCCAATGACACAGACACAACTATTGGATGAACAAGATTGGTTAGAAACCCTAATTGGACAAGAATAAGCCTAGGGAGGTCGAAAATGACATTATTGTTCATCCAATGACACAAACACAACTATTGGATGCACAAGATTGGTTAAAAACCCTAATTGGACAAGCATAAGCCTAGGGAAGATGAAAATGACCTAAATGTTCATCCAATGACACAAAACACCTATTGGATGCACAAGATTGGTAAGAAACCCTAATTGGACAAGCATAAGCCTAGGGAATATGAAAATGACCTAAATGTTCATCCAATGACACAAAACACCTATTGGATGCACAAGATTGGTAAGAAACACTAATTGGACAAGATTAAGTTTAGGGAGGACGAAAATGACCTAAATGTTCATCCAATGACACAAAACACCTATTGGATACACAAGATTGGTTAGAAACACTAATTGGACAAGATTAAGTTTAGGGAGGACGAAAATGACCTAATTGTGCATCGATTGACACAAAACACCTATTGGATGCACAAGATTTGTTAAAAAACCTAATTGGACAAGCTTAAGTGTAGGGAGGACGAAAATGACCTAAATGTTCATCCAATGACACAAAACACCTATAGGATGCACAAGATTGGTTAAAAACCCTAATTGGACAAGAATTAGCCTAGGGAGGACGAAAATGACCTAAATGTTCATCCAATGACACAAAAATACCTATTGGATGCACAAGATTGGTTAGAAACCCTAATTGGACAAGAATAAGCCTAGGGAGGTAAACAACGACCTAATTGTTCATCCAATGACACAGACACAACTATTGGATGAACAAGATTGGTTAGAAACCCTAATTGGACAAGAATAAGCCTAGGGAGGTCGAAAATGACATTATTGTTCATCCAATGACACAAACACAACTATTGGATGCACAAGATTGGTTAAAAACCCTAATTGGACAAGCATAAGCCTAGGGAAGATGAAAATGACCTAAATGTTCATCCAATGACACAAAACACCTATTGGATGCACAAGATTGGTAAGAAACCCTAATTGGACAAGCATAAGCCTAGGGAATATGAAAATGACCTAAATGTTCATCCAATGACACAAAACACCTATTGGATGCACAAGATTGGTAAGAAACACTAATTGGACAAGATTAAGTTTAGGGAGGACGAAAATGACCTAAATGTTCATCCAATGACACAAAACACCTATTGGATACACAAGATTGGTTAGAAACACTAATTGGACAAGATTAAGTTTAGGGAGGACGAAAATGACCTAATTGTGCATCGATTGACACAAAACACCTATTGGATGCAGAAGATTTGTTAAAAAACCTAATTGGACAAGCTTAAGTGTAGGGAGGACGAAAATGACCTAAATGTTCATCCAATGACACAAAACACCTATAGGATGCACAAGATTGGTTAAAAACCCTAATTGGACAAGAATTAGCCTAGGGAGGACGAAAATGACCTAAATGTTCATCGAATGACACAAAACACCTATTGGATTCACAAGATTGGTTAAAAACCCTAATTGGACAAGAATTAGCCTAGGGAGGACGAAAATGACCTAATTGTTCATCCAATGACACAAAAATACCTATTGGATGCACAAGATTGGTTAGAAACCCTAATTGGACAAGAATAAGCCTAGGGAGGTAAACAACGACCTAATTGTTCATCCAATGACACAGACACAACTATTGGATGAACAAGATTGGTTAGAAACCCTAATTGGACAAGAATAAGCCTAGGGAGGTCGAAAATGACATTATTGTTCATCCAATGACACAAACACAACTATTGGATGCACAAGATTGGTTAAAAACCCTAATTGGACAAGCATAAGCCTAGGGAAGATGAAAATGACCTAAATGTTCATCCAATGACACAAAACACCTATTGGATGCACAAGATTGGTAAGAAACACTAATTGGACAAGATTAAGTTTAGGGAGGACGAAAATGACCTAATTGTGCATCCATTGACACAAAACACCTATTGGATGCACAAGATTGGTTAAAAACCCTAATTGGACAAGATTAAGTGTAGGGAGGACGAAAATGACCTAAATGTTCATCCAATGACCCAAAACACCTATTGGATGCACAAGATTGGTTAAAAACCCTAATTGGACAAGAATTAGCCTAGGAAAGACGAAAATGACCTAAATGTTCATCCAATGACACAAAACACCTATTGGATGCACAAGATTGATTAAAAACCCTAATTGGACAAGAATTAGCCTACGGAGGACAAAAATGACCTAATTGTTCATCCAATGACACAAAAATACCTATTGGATGCACAAGATTGGTTAAAAACCATAATTGGACAAGAATTAGCCTAGGGAGGACGAAAATGACCTAAATTTTCATCCAATGACACAAAACACCAAATGGATGCACAAGATTGGTTAAAAACCCTAATTGGACTACATTAAGTCTAAGGAGGACGAAAATGACCTAAATGTTCATACAATGACACAAAACACCTATTGGATGCACAAGATTGGTTAAAAACCCTAATTGGACAAGAAATAGCCTAGGGAGGACGGAAATGACCTAATTGTTCATCCGATGACACAAACACACCCATTGGATACACAAGATTGGTTAGAAACCCTAATTGGAGAAGAATAAGCCTAGGGAGATTTAAAATGACCTAATTGTTCATCCAATGACACAGACACAACTAGTGGATGCACAAGATTGGTTAGAAACCCTAATTGGACAAGAATAAGCCTAGGGAGGTCGAAAATGACCTAATTGTTCATAAAATGACACAAACACACCTATTGGATGCACAAGATTGGTTAAAAACCCTAATTGGACAAGATTAAGTGTAGAGAGGAAGAAAATGACCTAAATGTTCACCAATGACACAAAACACCTATTGGATGCACAAGATTGGTTAAAAACCCTAATTGGACAAGAATTAGCCTAGGGAGGACAAAAATGACCTAATTGTTCATCCAATGACACAAAAATACCTATTGGATGCACAAGATTGGTTAGTAACCCTAATTGGACAAGATTAAGTGTAGGGAGGTTGAAAATGACATAAAAATCATCCAATGACACAAACACACCTATTGGATGCACAAGATTGGTTAAAAACCCTAATTGGACAAGAATTAGCCTAGGGAGGACGAAAATGACCTAAATGTTCATCCAATGACACAAAACACCAAATGGATGCACAAGATTGGTTAAAAACCCTAATTGGACAAGAATTAGCCTAGGGAGGACGAAAATGACCTAAATGTTCATCCAATGACACAAAACACCAAATGGATGCACAAGATTGGTTAAAAACCCTAATTGGACTACATTAAGTCTAAGGAGGACGAAAATGACCTAAATGTTCATACAATGACACAAAACACCTATTGGATGCACAAGATTGGTTAAAAACCCTAATTGGACAAGAAATAGCCTAGGGAGGACGAAAATGACCTAATTGATCATCCAATGACACAAACACACCAATTGGATACACAAGATTGGTTAGAAACCCTAATTGGAGAAGAATAAGCCTAGGGAGGTCGAAAATGACCTAATTGTTCATCCAATGACACAAACACAACTATTGGATGCACAAGATTGGTTAGAAACCCTAATTGGACAAGCATAAGCCTAGGGAGGATGAAAATGACCTAAATGTTCATCCAATGACACAAAACACCTATTGGATGCACAAGATTGGTTATAAATCCTAATTGGACAAGATTAAGTGTAGGGAGGAGGAAAATGACCTAAATGTTCATCCAATGACACAAAAACACCTAATGGATGCACAAGATTGGTTAAAAAGCCTAATTGGACTACATTAAGTGTAGGGAGGACGAAAATGACCTAAATGTTCATCCAATGACACAAAGCACCTATTGGATGCACAAGATTGGTTAAAAACCCTAATTGGACAAGAATTAGCCTAGGGAACACGAATATGACCAAATTGTTCATCCAATGACACAAAAACACCTAATGGATGCACAAGATTGGTTAAAAACCCTAAATCGACTACATCAAGTGTAGAGAGGACGAAAATGACCTAAATGTTTATCCAATGACACAAAACACCTATTGGATGCACAAGATTGGTTAAAAACCCTAATTGGACAAGAATTAGCCTAGGGAGGACGAAAATGACCTAATTGTTCATCCAATGACACAAAAACACCTATGGAATGCATAAGATTGGTTAGAAACCATAATTGGACAAGATTAAGTGTAGGGAGGTAAAAAATGACATAAAAATCATCCAACGAGACAAACACGCCTATTGGATGCACAAGATTGGTTAAAAACCCTAATTGGACAAGAATTAGCCTAGAGAGGACGAAAATGACCTAAATGTTCATCCAATGACACAAAAACACCTAATGGATGCACAAGATTGGTTAAAAACCCTAATTGGACTACATTAAGTGTACGGAGGACGAAAATGACCTAAATGTTCACCCAATGACACAAAAACACCAAATGGATGCACAAGATTGGTTAAAAACCCTAATTGGACTACATTATGTATAGGGAGGACGAAAGTGACCTAAATGTTCATCCAATGACACAAAACACCTATTGGATGCACAAGATTGGTTAGAAACCCTAATTGGACAAGAATAAGCCTAGGGAGGTAAACAATGACCTAATTGTTCATCCAATGACACAGACACAACTATTGGATGCACAAGTTTGGTTAGAAAACCTAATTTGACAAGCATAAGCCTAGCGATGATGAAAATGACCTAAATGTTCATCCAATGACACAAAACACACCTATTGGATGCACCAGATTGGTTAGAAACCCTAATTGGACAAGAATAAGCCTAGGGAGGTCAAAAATGACCTAATTGTTCATCCAACAACACAAACACAACTATTGGATGCACAAGTTTGGTTAGAAACCCTTATTTGACAAGCATAAGCCTAGGGAAGATGAAAATAACCTAAATGTTCATCCAATGACACAAAACACCTATTGGATGCACAAGATTGGTTAGAAACACTAATTGGACAAGATTAAGTTTAGCGAGGACGGAAATGACCTAATTGTGCATCCATTGACACAAAACACCTATCGGATGCATAAGATTGGTTAAACACCCTAATTGGACAAGAATTAGCCTAGGGAGGATGAAAATGACCAAAATGTTCATCCAATGACACAAAAACACCTAATGGATGCACAAGATTGGTTAAAAACCCTAATTGGACAAGAATTAGCCTTGGGAGGACGAAAATGACCTAAATGTTCATCCAATGACATAAAAACACATAATGGATGCCCAAGATTGGTTAAAAACCCTAAATGGACTACATTAAGTGGAGAGAGGACAAAAATGACCTAAATGTTCATCCAATGAAACAAAACACCTATTGGATGCACAAGATTGGTTAAAAACCCTAATTGGATAAGAATTAACCTAGGGAGGACGAAAATGACCAAATTGTTCATCCAATGACTCAAACACACCTATTAGATGCACAAGATTGGTTAGAAACCCTAATTGGACAAGAATAAGCCTAGGGAGGTAAACAATGACCTAATTGTTCATCCAATGACACAAACACAACTATTGGATGCACAAGATTGGTTAGAAACCCTAATTGGACAAGCATAAGCCTTGGGAGGATGAAAATGACCTAAATGTTAATCCAATGACACAAAACACACCTATTGGATGCACAAAATTGGTTAGAAACCCTAATAGGATAAGAATAAGCCTAGGGAGGTAAACAATGACCTAATTGTTCATCCAATGACACAGACACAACTATTGGATGCACAAGATTGGTTAGAAACCCTAATTAGACAAGAATAAGCCTAGGGAGGTCGAAAATGACCTAAATGTTCATCCAATGACACAAAACACCTATTGGATGCACAAGATTGGTTAAAAACCCTAATTGGACAAGAATTAGCCTAGGGAGGACGAAAATGACCTTAATGTTCATCCAATGACACAAACACACCTATTGGATGCACAAGATTGGTTAAAAATCCTAATTGGACAAGAATTAGCCTAGGGAGGACGAAAATGACCTAAATGTTCATCCAATGACACAAAACACCAAATGGATGCACAAGATTGGTTAAAAACCCTAATTGGACTACATTAAGTGTAGAGAGGACGAAAATAACCTAAATGTTCATCCAATGACACACCTATTGGATGCACAAGATTGGTTAAAAACCCTAATTGGACAAGAATTAGCCTAGGGAGGACGAAAATGACCTAATTGTTCATCCAATGACACAAACACACCTATTGGATGCACAAGATTGGTTAGAAACCCTAATTGGACAAGAATAAGCCTAGGGAGGTAAACAATGACCTAATTGTTCATCCAATGACACAGACACAACTATTGGACGCACAAGATTGGTTAGAAACCCTAATTGGACAAGCATAAGCCTTGGGAGGATGAAAATGACCTAAATGTTAATCCAATGACACAAAACACACCTATTGGATGCACAAGATTGGTTAGAAACCCTAATAGGACAAGAATAAGCCTAGGGAGGTAAACAATGACCTAATTGTTCATCCAATGACACAGACACAACTATTGGATGCACAAGATTGGTTAGTAACCCTAATTGGACAAGAATAAACCTAGGGAGGTCGAAAATGACCTAAATGTTCATCCAATGACAGAAAACACCTATTGGATGCACAAGATTGGTTAAAAACCCTAATTGGACAAGAATTAGCGTAGGGAGGACGAAAATGACCTTAATGTTCATCCAATGACACAAACACACCTATTCGATGCACAAGATTGGTTAAAAATCCTAATTGGACAAGAATTAGCCTAGGGAGGACGAAAATGACCTAAATGTTCATCCAATGACACAAAACACCAAATGGATGCACAAGATTGGTTAAAAACCCTAATTGGACTACATTAAGTGTAGAGAGGACGAAAATAACCTAAATGTTCATCCAATGACACAAAACACCTATTGGATGCACAAGATTGGTTAAAAACCCTAATTGGACAAGAATTAGCCTAGGGAGGACAAAAATGACCTAATTGTTCATCCAATGACACAAACACACCAATTGGATGCACAAGATTGGTTAGAAACCCTAATTGGACAAGCATAAGCCTAGGGAGGATGAAAATCACCTAAATCTTCATCCAATGACACAAAACACCTACTGGATGCACAAGATTGGTTAAAAACCCTAATTGGACAAGATTAAGTGTAGGGAGGACGAAAATGACCTAAATGTTCTTCCAATGACACAAAAACACCTAATGGATGCACAAGATTGGTTAAAAACCCTAATTGGACTACATTAAGTGTAGGGAGGACGAAAATGACCTAAATGTTCATCCAATGACACAAAACACCTATTGGGTGCACAAGATTGGTTAAAAACCCTAATTGGACAAGAAATAGCCTAGGGAGGACGAATATGACCAAATTGTTCATCCAATGACACAAACACACCTATTGGATGCATAAGATTGGTTAGAAACCCTAATTGGACAAGAATAAGCCTAGGGAGGTAAACAATGACCTAATTGTTCATCCAATGACACAGACACAACTATTGGATGCAAAAGATTGGTTAGAAAGCCTAATTGGACAAGCATAAGCCTAGGGAGGATGAAAATGACGTAAATATTAATCCAATGACACAAAACACACCTATTGGATGCACAAGATTGGTTAGAAACCCTAATTGGACAAGAATAAGCCTAGGGAGGATGTAAATGACCTAAATGTTCATCCAATCACACAAAACACCTATTGGATGAACAATATTGGTTAAAACCCCTAATTGGACAAGATTAAGTGTAGAGAGGACGAAAATTACCTAAATGTTCACCAATGACACAAAACACCTATTGGATGCACAAGATTGGTTAAAAACCCTAATTGGACAAGAATTAGCCTAGGTAGGACGAAAATGACCTAAATGTTCATCCAATGACACAAAAACACCTAATGGATGCACAAGATTGGTTAAAAACCCTAATTGGACTACATAAAGTGTAGGGAGGACGAAAATGACCTAAATGTTCATCCAATGACACAAAAACACTTAATGGATGCATAAGATTGGTTAAAAACCCTAATTGGACTACATTAAGTGTAGGGAGGACGAAAATGACCTAAATGTTCATCCAATGACACAAAACACCTATTGGATGCACAATATTTGTTAAAAACCCTAATTAGACAAGAATTAGCCTAGGGAGGACGAATATGACCAAATTGTTCATCCAATGACACAAACACACCTATTGGATGCACAAGATTGGTTAGAAACCCTAATTGGACAAGTATAAGCCTAGGGAGGTAAACAATGACCTAATTGTTCATCCAATGACACAGACACAACTATTAGTTGAACAAGATTGGTTAGAAACCCTAATTGGACAAGAATAAGCCTAGGGGGGTCGAAAATGACATTATTGTTCATCCAATGACACAAACACAACTATTTGATGCACAAGATTGGTTAAAAACCCTAATTGGACTACATTAAGTGTAGGGAGGACGAAAATGACCTAAATGTTCATCAAATGACACAAACCACCTATTGGATGCACAAGATTTGTTAAAAACCCTAATTAGACAAGAATTAGCCTAGGGAGGACGAATATGACCAAATTGATCATCCAATGACACAAACACACCTATTGGATGCACAAGATTGGTTAGAAACCCTAATTGGACAAGTATAAGCCTAGGGAGGTAAACAATGACCTAATTGTTCATCCAATGACACAGACACAACTATTGGATGCACAAGATTGGTTAGAAACCCTGATTGGACATGCATAAGCCTAGGGAGGATGAAAATGACCTAAATATTAATCCAATTACACAAAACACACCTATTGGATGCACAAGATTGGTTAGAAACCCTAATTAGACAAGAATAAGCCTAGGGAGGTAAACAATGACCTAATTGTTCATCCAATGACACAGACACAACTAGTGCATGTACAAGATTGGTTAGAAACCCAAATTGGACAAGAGTAAGATTAGGGAGGTCGAAAATGAGCTAATTGTTCATCCAATGACACAAACACAACTATTGGATGCACAAGATTGGTTAGAAACCCTAATTGGACAAGCATAAGCCTAAAGAGGATGAAAATGACCTAAATGTTCATCCAATGACACAAAACACCTATTGGATGCACAATATTGGTTAAAAACCCTAATTGGACAAGATTAAGTGTAGAGAGGACGAAAATGACCTAAATGTTCACCATTGACACAAAACACCTATTGGATGCACAAGATTGGTTAAAAACCCTAATTGGAGAAGAATTAGCCTAGGGAGGACGAGAATGACCTAAATGTTCATCCAATGACACAAAAACACCTAATGGATCCACAACATTGGTTAAAAACCCTAATTGGACAAGAATTAGCCTTGGGTGGACGAAAATGACCTAAATGTTCATCCAATGACACAAAAACACCTAATCGATGCACAAGATTGGTTCAAAACCTTAAATGGACTACATCAAGTGTAGAGAGGACGAAAATGACCTAAATGTTCATCCAATGACACAAAACACCTATTGGATGCACAAGATTGGTTAAAAACCCTAATTGGACAACAATTAGCATAGGGAGGACGAAAATGACCTAATTGTTCATCCAATGACACAAAAACACCTATTGAATGCACAAGATTGGTTAGAAACCCTAATTGGACAAGATTAAGTGTAGGGAGGTCGAAAATGACATAAAAATCATCCAACGACACAAACACACCTATTGGATGCACAAGATTGGTTAAAAACCCTAATTGGACAAGAATTAGCCTAGGGAGGAAGAAAATAACCTAAATGTCCATCCAATGACACAAAAACACCTAATGGATGCACAAGATTGGTTAAAAACCCTAATTGGACTACATTAAGTGTAGGGAGGACGAAAATGACCTAAATGTTCATCCAATGACACAAAACACCTATTGGATGCACAAGATTTGTTAAAAACCCTAATTAGACAAGAATTAGTCTAGGGAGGACGAAAATGACCATATTTGTTCATCCAATGACACAAACACACCTATTGGAGGCACAAGATTGGTTAGAAACCCTAATTGGACCAGAATAAGCCTAGGGAGGTAAACAATGACCTAATTGTTCATCCAATGACACAGACACAACTATTGGATGCACAAGATTGGTTCAAAACCCTAATTGGATTACACTAAGTGTAGGGAGGACGAAAATGATCTAAATGTTCATCCAATGACACAAAACACCTATTGGATGCACAAGATTTGTTAAAAACCCTAATTAGACAAGAATTAGCCTAGGGAGGACGAAAATGACCATATTTGTTCATCCAATGACACAAACACACCTATTGGAGGCACAAGATTGGTTAGAAACCCTAATTGGACCAGAATAAGCCTAGGGAGGTAAACAATGACCTAATTGTTCATCCAATGACACAGACACAACTATTGGATGCACAAGATTGATTAGAAACCCTAATTGGACAAGCATAAGCCTAGGGAGGATAAAAATGACCTAAATGTTCATCCAATGACACAAAACACACCTATTGGATGCACAAGATTGGTTAGAAACCCTAATTGGACAAGAATAAGATTAGGGAGGTAAACAATGACCTAATTGTTCATCCAATGACACAAACACAACTATTAGATGAACAAGATTGGTTAGAAACCTTAATTGGACAAGAATAAGCCTAGGAAGGTCGAAAATGACCTAATTGTTCATCTAATGACACAAACACAACTATTGGATGCACAAGACTGGTTAAAAACCCTAATTGGATTACACTAAGTGTAGGGAGGACGAAAATGACCTAAATGTTCATCCAATGACACAAAACACCTATTGGATGCACAAGATTTGTTAAAAACCCTAATTAGACAAGAATTAGCCTAGGGAGGACGAAAATGACCTAATTGTTCATCCAATGACACAAACACACCTATTGGATGCACAAGATTGGTTAGAAACCCTAATTGCACCAGAATAAGCCTAGGGAGGTCGAAAATGACCTGATTGTTCATCCAATAACACAAACACAACTATTGGATGCACAAGATTGGTTAGAAACTCTAATTGGACAAGAATTAGCCTAGGGAGGACGAAAATGACCTAAATGTTCATCCAACGACACAAAAACACCTAATGGATGCACAAGATTGGTTAAAAACCCTAATTGGACTACGTTAAGTGTAGGGAGGACAAAAATGACCTAAATGTTCATCCAATGACACAAAACACCTATTGGATGCATAAGATTGGTTAAAAACCCTAATTGGACAAGAATTAGCCTAGGGAGGACGAAAATGACCAAATTGTTCATCCAATGACACAAACACACCTATTGGATGCACAAGATTACTTAGAAACCCTAATTGGACAAGAATAAGCCTAGGGAGGTAAACAATGACCTAATTGTTCATCCAATGACACAGACACAACTATTGGATGCACAAGATTGGTTAGAAACCCTAATTGGACAAGAATAAGCCTAGGGAGGTCGAAAATGAGATAATTGTTCATCCAATGACACAAACACAACTATTGGATGCACAAGATTTGTTAGAAACCCTAATTGGACAAGCATAAGACTAAAGAGGATGAAAATGACCTAAATGTTCATCCAATGACACAAAACACCTATTGGATGCACAATATTGGTTAAAAACCCTAATTGGACAAGATTAAGTGTAGAGAGGACGAAAATGACCTAAATGTTCACCAGTGACACAAAACACCTATTGGATGCACAAGATTGGTTAAAAACCCTAATTGGATAAGAATTAGCCTAGGGAGGACGAAAATGACCTAAATGTTCATCCAATGACACAAAAACACCTAATGGATGCACAACATTGGTTAAAAACCCTAATTGGACAAGAATTAGCCTTGGGTGGACGAAAATGACCTAAATGTTCATCCAATGACACAAAAACACCTAATGGATGCACAAGATTGGTTAAAAACCCTAAATGGACTACATCAAGTGTAGAGAGGACGAAAATGACCTAAATGTTCATCCAATGACACAAAACACCTATTGGATGCACAAGATTGGTTAAAAACCCTAATTGGACAACAATTAGCGTAGGGAGGACGAAAATGACCTAATTGTTCATCCAATGACACAAAAACACCTATTGAATGCACAAGATTGGTTAGAAACCCTAATTGGACAAGATTAAGTGTAGGGAGGTCGAAAATGACATAAAAATCATCCAACGACACAAACACACCTATTGGATGCACAAGATTGGTTAAAAACCCTAATTGGAGAAGAATTAGCCTAGGGAGGAAGAAAATAACCTAAATGTCCATCCAATGACACAAAAACACCTAATGGATGCACAAGATTGGTTAAAAACCCTAATTCGACTACATTAAGTGTAGGGAGGACGAAAATGACCTAAATGTTCATCCAATGACACAAAACACCTATTGGATGCACAAGATTTGTTAAAAACCCTAATTAGACAAGAATTAGCCTAGGGAGGACGAAAATGACCATATTTGTTCATCCAATGACACAAACACACCTATTGGAGGCACAAGATTGGTTAGAAACCCTAATTGGACCAGAATAAGCCTAGGGAGGTAAACAATGACCTAATTGTTCATCCAATGACACAGACACAACTATTGGATGCACAAGATTGATTAGAAACCCTAATTGGACAAGCATAAGCCTAGGGAGGATAAAAATGACCTAAATGTTCATCCAATGACACAAAACACACCTATTGGATGCACAAGATTGGTTAGAAACCCTAATTGGACAAGAATAAGATTAGGGAGGTAAACAATGACCTAATTGTTCATCCAATGACACAAACACAACTATTAGATGAACAAGATTGGTTAGAAACCTTAATTGGACAAGAATAAGCCTAGGAAGGTCGAAAATGACCTAATTGTTCATCTAATGACACAAACACAACTATTGGATGCACAAGACTGGTTAAAAACCCTAATTGGATTACACTAAGTGTAGGGAGGACGAAAATGACCTAAATGTTCATCCAATGACACAAAACACCTATTGGATGCACAAGATTTGTTAAAAACCCTAATTAGACAAGAATTAGCCTAGGGAGGACGAAAATGACCTAATTGTTCATCCAATGACACAAACACACCTATTGGATGCACAAGATTGGTTAGAAACCCTAATTGCACCAGAATAAGCCTAGGGAGGTCGAAAATGACCTGATTGTTCATCCAATAACACAAACACAACTATTGGATGCACAAGATTGGTTAGAAACTCTAATTGGACAAGAATTAGCCTAGGGAGGACGAAAATGACCTAAATGTTCATCCAACGACACAAAAACACCTAATGGATGCACAAGATTGGTTAAAAACCCTAATTGGACTACGTTAAGTGTAGGGAGGACAAAAATGACCTAAATGTTCATCCAATGACACAAAACACCTATTGGATGCATAAGATTGGTTAAAAACCCTAATTGGACAAGAATTAGCCTAGGGAGGACGAAAATGACCAAATTGTTCATCCAATGACACAAACACACCTATTGGATGCACAAGATTACTTAGAAACCCTAATTGGACAAGAATAAGCCTAGGGAGGTAAACAATGACCTAATTGTTCATCCAATGACACAGACACAACTATTGGATGCACAAGATTGGTTAGAAACCCTAATTGGACAAGCATAAGCCTAGGGAGGATAAAAATGACCTAAATGTTCATCCAATGACACAAAACACACCTATTGGATGCACAAGATTGGTTAGAAACCCTAATTGCACCAGAATAAGATTAGGGAGGTAAACAATAACCTAATTGTTCATCCAATGACACAGACACAACTATTAGATGAACAAGATTGGTTAGAAACCTTAATTGGACAAGAATAAGCCTTGGGAGGTAAACAATGACCTAATTGTTCATCCAATGACACAGACACAACTATTGGATGCACAAGATTGGTTAAAAACCCTAATTGGATTACACTAAGTGTAGGGAGGACGAAAATGATCTAAATGTTCATCCAATGACACAAAACACCTATTGGATGCACAAGATTTGTTAAAAACCCTAATTAGACAAGAATTAGCCTAGGGAGGACGAAAATGACCTAATTGTTCATCCAATGACACAAAAACACCTATTGGATGCACAAGATTGGTTAGAAACCCTAATTGCACCAGAATAAGCCTAGGGAGGTCGAAAATGACCTGATTGTTCATCCAATAACACAAACACAACTATTGGATGCACACGATTGGTTAGAAACTCTAATTGGACAAGAATTAGCCTAGGGAGGACGAAAATGACCTAAATGTTCATCCAACGACACAAAAACACCTAATGGATGCACAAGATTGGTTAAAAACCCTAATTGGACTACGTTAAGTGTAGGGAGGACAAAAATGACCTAAATGTTCATCCAATGACACAAAACACCTATTGGATGCATAAGATTGGTTAAAAACCCTAATTGGACAAGAATTAGCCTAGGGAGGACGAAAATGACCAAATTGTTCATCCAATGACACAAACACACCTATTGGATGCACAAGATTACTTAGAATCCCTAATTGGACAAGAATAAGCCTAGGGAGGTAAACAATGACCTAATTGTTCATCCAATGACACAGACACAACTATTGGATGCACAAGATTGGTTAGAAACCCTAATTGGACAAGAATAAGCCTAGGGAGGTCGAAAATGAGATAATTGTTCATCCAATGACACAAACACAACTATTGGATGCACAAGATTTGTTAGAAACCCTAATTGGACAAGCATAAGACTAAAGAGGATGAAAATGACCTAAATGTTCATCCAATGACACAAAACACCTATTGGATGCACAAGATTGGTTAAAAACCCTAATTGGACAAGATTAAGTGTAGAGAGGACGAAAATGACCTAAATGTTCACCAGTGACACAAAACACCTATTGGATGCACAAGATTGGTTAAAAACCCTAATTGGATAAGAATTAGCCTAGGGAGGACGAAAATGACCTAAATGTTCATCCAATGACACAAAAACACCTAATGGATGCACAACATTGGTTAAAAACCCTAATTGGACAAGAATTAGCCTTGGGTGGACGAAAATGACCTAAATGTTCATCCAATGACACAAAAACACCTAATGGATGCACAAGATTGGTTAAAAACCCTAAATGGACTACATCAAGTGTAGAGAGGACGAAAATGACCTAAATGTTCATCCAATGACACAAAACACCTATTGGATGCACAAGATTGGTTAAAAACCCTAATTGGACAACAATTAGCGTAGGGAGGACGAAAATGACCTAATTGTTCATCCAATGACACAAAAACACCTATTGAATGCACAAGATTGGTTAGAAACCCTAATTGGACAAGATTAAGTGTAGGGAGGTCGAAAATGACATAAAAATCATCCAACGACACAAACACACCTATTGGATGCACAAGATTGGTTAAAAACCCTAATTGGACAAGAATTAGCTTAGGGAGGACGAAAATGACCTAAATGTTCATCCAATGACACAAAAACACCTAATGGATGCACAAGATTGGTTAAAAACCCTTATTGGACTACATTAAGTGTAGGGAGGACGAAAATGACCAAAATGTTCATCCAATGACAGAAAACACCTATTGGATGCACAAGATTTGTTAAAAACCCTAATTAGACAAGAATTAGCCTAGGGAGGACGAAAATGACCTAATTGTTCATCCAATGACACAAACACACCTATTGGATGCACAAGATTGGTTAGAAACCCTAATTGCACCAGAATAAGCCTAGGGAGGTCGAAAATGACCTGATTGTTCATCCAATAACACAAACACAACTATTGGATGCACAAGATTGGTTAGAAACTCTAATTGGACAAGAATTAGCCTAGGGAGGACGAAAATGACCTAAATGTTCATCCAACGACACAAAAACACCTAATGGATGCACAAGATTGGTTAAAAACCCTAATTGGACTACGTTAAGTGTAGGGAGGACAAAAATGACCTAAATGTTCATCCAATGACACAAAACACCTATTGGATGCATAAGATTGGTTAAAAACCCTAATTGGACAAGAATTAGCCTAGGGAGGACGAAAATGACCAAATTGTTCATCCAATGACACAAACACACCTATTGGATGCACAAGATTACTTAGAATCCCTAATTGGACAAGAATAAGCCTAGGGAGGTAAACAATGACCTAATTGTTCATCCAATGACACAGACACAACTATTGGATGCACAAGATTGGTTAGAAACCCTAATTGGACAAGAATAAGCCTAGGGAGGTCGAAAATGAGATAATTGTTCATCCAATGACACAAACACAACTATTGGATGCACAAGATTTGTTAGAAACCCTAATTGGACAAGCATAAGACTAAAGAGGATGAAAATGACCTAAATGTTCATCCAATGACACAAAACACCTATTGGATGCACAATATTGGTTAAAAACCCTAATTGGACAAGATTAAGTGTAGAGAGGACGAAAATGACCTAAATGTTCACCAGTGACACAAAACACCTATTGGATGCACAAGATTGGTTAAAAACCCTAATTGGATAAGAATTAGCCTAGGGAGGACGAAAATGACCTAAATGTTCATCCAATGACACAAAAACACCTAATGGATGCACAACATTGGTTAAAAACCCTAATTGGACAAGAATTAGCCTTGGGTGGACGAAAATGACCTAAATGTTCATCCAATGACACAAAAACACCTAATGGATGCACAAGATTGGTTAAAAACCCTAAATGGACTACATCAAGTGTAGAGAGGACGAAAATGACCTAAATGTTCATCCAATGACACAAAACACCTATTGGATGCACAAGATTGGTTAAAAACCCTAATTGGACAACAATTAGCGTAGGGAGGACGAAAATGACCTAATTGTTCATCCAATGACACAAAAACACCTATTGAATGCACAAGATTGGTTAGAAACCCTAATTGGACAAGATTAAGTGTAGGGAGGTCGAAAATGACATAAAAATCATCCAACGACACAAACACACCTATTGGATGCACAAGATTGGTTAAAAACCCTAATTGGAGAAGAATTAGCCTAGGGAGGAAGAAAATAACCTAAATGTCCATCCAATGACACAAAAACACCTAATGGATGCACAAGATTGGTTAAAAACCCTAATTCGACTACATTAAGTGTAGGGAGGACGAAAATGACCTAAATGTTCATCCAATGACACAAAACACCTATTGGATGCACAAGATTTGTTAAAAACCCTAATTAGACAAGAATTAGCCTAGGGAGGACGAAAATGACCATATTTGTTCATCCAATGACACAAACACACCTATTGGAGGCACAAGATTGGTTAGAAACCCTAATTGGACCAGAATAAGCCTAGGGAGGTAAACAATGACCTAATTGTTCATCCAATGACACAGACACAACTATTGGATGCACAAGATTGGTTAGAAACCCTAATTGGACAAGCATAAGCCTAGGGAGGATAAAAATGACCTAAATGTTCATCCAATGACACAAAACACACCTATTGGATGCACAAGATTGGTTAGAAACCCTAATTGCACCAGAATAAGATTAGGGAGGTAAACAATAACCTAATTGTTCATCCAATGACACAGACACAACTATTAGATGAACAAGATTGGTTAGAAACCTTAATTGGACAAGAATAAGCCTTGGGAGGTAAACAATGACCTAATTGTTCATCCAATGACACAGACACAACTATTGGATGCACAAGATTGGTTAAAAACCCTAATTGGATTACACTAAGTGTAGGGAGGACGAAAATGATCTAAATGTTCATCCAATGACACAAAACACCTATTGGATGCACAAGATTTGTTAAAAACCCTAATTAGACAAGAATTAACCTAGGGAGGACGAAAATGACCTAATTGTTCATCCAATGACACAAACACACCTATTGGATGCACAAGATTGGTTAGAAACCCTAATTGCACCAGAATAAGCCTAGGGAGGTCGAAAATGACCTGATTGTTCATCCAATAACACAAACACAACTATTGGATGCACAAGATTGGTTAGAAACTCTAATTGGACAAGAATTAGCCTAGGGAGGACGAAAATGACCTAAATGTTCATCCAACGACACAAAAACACCTAATGGATGCACAAGATTGGTTAAAAACCCTAATTGGACTACGTTAAGTGTAGGGAGGACAAAAATGACCTAAATGTTCATCCAATGACACAAAACACCTATTGGATGCATAAGATTGGTTAAAAACCCTAATTGGACAAGAATTAGCCTAGGGAGGACGAAAATGACCAAATTGTTCATCCAATGACACAAACACACCTATTGGATGCACAAGATTACTTAGAATCCCTAATTGGACAAGAATAAGCCTAGGGAGGTAAACAATGACCTAATTGTTCATCCAATGACACAGACACAACTATTGGATGCACAAGATTGGTTAGAAACCCTAATTGGACAAGAATAAGCCTAGGGAGGTCGAAAATGAGATAATTGTTCATCCAATGACACAAACACAACTATTGGATGCACAAGATTTGTTAGAAACCCTAATTGGACAAGCATAAGACTAAAGAGGATGAAAATGACCTAAATGTTCATCCAATGACACAAAACACCTATTGGATGCACAATATTGGTTAAAAACCCTAATTGGACAAGATTAAGTGTAGAGAGGACGAAAATGACCTAAATGTTCACCAGTGACACAAAACACCTATTGGATGCACAAGATTGGTTAAAAACCCTAATTGGATAAGAATTAGCCTAGGGAGGACGAAAATGACCTAAATGTTCATCCAATGACACAAAAACACCTAATGGATGCACAACATTGGTTAAAAACCCTAATTGGACAAGAATTAGCCTTGGGTGGACGAAAATGACCTAAATGTTCATCCAATGACACAAAAACACCTAATGGATGCACAAGATTGGTTAAAAACCCTAAATGGACTACATCAAGTGTAGAGAGGACGAAAATGACCTAAATGTTCATCCAATGACACAAAACACCTATTGGATGCACAAGATTGGTTAAAAACCCTAATTGGACAACAATTAGCGTAGGGAGGACGAAAATGACCTAATTGTTCATCCAATGACACAAAAACACCTATTGAATGCACAAGATTGGTTAGAAACCCTAATTGGACAAGATTAAGTGTAGGGAGGTCGAAAATGACATAAAAATCATCCAACGACACAAACACACCTATTGGATGCACAAGATTGGTTAAAAACCCTAATTGGAGAAGAATTAGCCTAGGGAGGAAGAAAATAACCTAAATGTCCATCCAATGACACAAAAACACCTAATGGATGCACAAGATTGGTTAAAAACCCTAATTCGACTACATTAAGTGTAGGGAGGACGAAAATGACCTAAATGTTCATCCAATGACACAAAACACCTATTGGATGCACAAGATTTGTTAAAAACCCTAATTAGACAAGAATTAGCCTAGGGAGGACGAAAATGACCATATTTGTTCATCCAATGACACAAACACACCTATTGGAGGCACAAGATTGGTTAGAAACCCTAATTGGACCAGAATAAGCCTAGGGAGGTAAACAATGACCAAATTGTTCATCCAATGACACAGACACAACTATTGGATGCACAAGATTGGTTAGAAACCCTAATTGGACAAGCATAAGCCTAGGGAGGATAAAAATGACCTAAATGTTCATCCAATGACACAAAACACACCTATTGGATGCACAAGATTGGTTAGAAACCCTAATTGCACCAGAATAAGATTAGGGAGGTAAACAATAACCTAATTGTTCATCCAATGACACAGACACAACTATTAGATGAACAAGATTGGTTAGAAACCTTAATTGGACAAGAATAAGCCTTGGGAGGTAAACAATGACCTAATTGTTCATCCAATGACACAGACACAACTATTGGATGCACAAGATTGGTTAAAAACCCTAATTGGATTACACTAAGTGTAGGGAGGACGAAAATGATCTAAATGTTCATCCAATGACACAAAACACCTATTGGATGCACAAGATTTGTTAAAAACCCTAATTAGACAAGAATTAGCCTAGGGAGGACGAAAATGACCTAATTGTTCATCCAATGACACAAACACACCTATTGGATGCACAAGATTGGTTAGAAACCCTAATTGCACCAGAATAAGCCTAGGGAGGTCGAAAATGACCTGATTGTTCATCCAATAACACAAACACAACTATTGGATGCACAAGATTGGTTAGAAACTCTAATTGGACAAGAATTAGCCTAGGGAGGACGAAAATGACCTAAATGTTCATCCAACGACACAAAAACACCTAATGGATGCACAAGATTGGTTAAAAACCCTAATTGGACTACGTTAAGTGTAGGGAGGACAAAAATGACCTAAATGTTCATCCAATGACACAAAACACCTATTGGATGCATAAGATTGGTTAAAAACCCTAATTGGACAAGAATTAGCCTAGGGAGGACGAAAATGACCAAATTGTTCATCCAATGACACAAACACACCTATTGGATGCACAAGATTACTTAGAATCCCTAATTGGACAAGAATAAGCCTAGGGAGGTAAACAATGACCTAATTGTTCATCCAATGACACAGACACAACTATTGGATGCACAAGATTGGTTAGAAACCCTAATTGGACAAGAATAAGCCTAGGGAGGTCGAAAATGAGATAATTGTTCATCCAATGACACAAACACAACTATTGGATGCACAAGATTTGTTAGAAACCCTAATTGGACAAGCATAAGACTAAAGAGGATGAAAATGACCTAAATGTTCATCCAATGACACAAAACACCTATTGGATGCACAATATTGGTTAAAAACCCTAATTGGACAAGATTAAGTGTAGAGAGGACGAAAATGACCTAAATGTTCACCAGTGACACAAAACACCTATTGGATGCACAAGATTGGTTAAAAACCCTAATTGGACAAGAATTAGCCTAGGGAGGACGAAAATGACCAAATTGTTCATCCAATGACACAAACACACCTATTGGATGCACAAGTTTACTTAGAAACCCTAATTGGACAAGAATAAGCCTAGGGAGGTAAACAATGACCTAATTGTTCATCCAATGACACAGACACAACTATTGGATGCACAAGATTGGTTAGAAACCCTAATTGGACAAGCATAAGCCTTGGGAGGATGAAAATGACCTAAATGTTAATGCAATGACACAAAACACTCCTATTGGATGCACAAGATTGGTTAGAAACCCTAATTGGACAAGAATAAGCCTAGGGAGGTAAACAATGACCTAATTGTTCATCCAATGACACAGACACAACTATTGGATGCACAAGATTGGTTAGAAACCCTAATTGGACAAGAATAAGCCTAGGGAGGTCGAAAATGAGATAATTGTTCATCCAATGACACAAACACAACTATTGGATGCACAAGATTTGTTAGAAACCCTAATTGGACAAGCATAAGACTAAAGAGGATGAAAATGACCTAAATGTTCATCCAATGACACAAAACACCTATTGGATGCACAATATTGGTTAAAAACCCTAATTGGACAAGATTAAGTGTAGAGAGGACGAAAATGACCTAAATGTTCACCAGTGACACAAAACACCTAATGGATGCACAAGATTGGTTAAAAACCCTAATTGGACTACATTAAGTGTAGGGAGGAAGAAAATGACCTAAATGTTCATCCAATGACACAAAACACCTATTGGATGCACAAGATTGGTTAGAAACCATAATTGGACAAGATTAAGTTTAGGGTCGACGAAAATGACCTAATTGTTCATCCAATGACACAAAACACCTATTGGATGCACAAGATTGGTTATAAACCCTAATTGGACAAGAATTAGCCTAGGGAGGACGAAAATGACCAAAATGTTCATCCAACGACATAAAAACACCTAATGGATTCACAAGATTGGTTAAAAACCCTAATTGGATAAGAATTAGCCTAGGGAGGACGAAAATGACCTAAATGTTCATCCAATGACACAAAAACACCTAATGGATGCACAACATTGGTTAAAAACCCTAATTGGAAAGGAATTAGCCCTGGGTGGACGAAAATGACCTAAATGTTCATCCAATGACACAAAAACACCTAATGGATGCACAAGATTGGTTAAAAACCCTAAATGGACTACATCAAGTGTAGAGAGGACGAAAATGACCTAAATGTTCATCCAATGACACAAAACACCTATTGGATGCACAAGATTTGTTAAAAACCCTAATTAGACAAGAATTAGCCTAGGGAGGACGAAAATGACCATATTTGTTCATCCAATGACACAAACACACCTATTGGAGGCACAAGATTGGTTAGAAACCCTAATTGGACCAGAATAAGCCTAGGGAGGTAAACAATGACCTAATTGTTCATCCAATGACACAGACACAACTATTGGATGCACAAGATTGGTTAGAAACCCTAATTAGACAAGCATAAGCCTAGGGAGGATAAAAATGACCTAAAAGTTCATCCAATGACACAAAACACACCTATTGGATGCACAACATTGGTTAGAAACCCTAATTGGACAAGAATAAGATTAGGGAGGTAAACAATGACCTAATTGTTCATCCAATGACACAGACACAACTATTAGATGAACAAGATTGGTTAGAAACCTTAATTGGACAAGAATAAGCCTAGGAAGGTCGAAAATGACCTAATTGTTCATCTAATGACACAAACACAACTATTGGATGCACAAGATTGGTTAAAAACCCTAATTGGATTACATTAAGTGTAGGGAGGACGAAAATGACCTAAATGTTCATCCAATGACACAAAACACCTATTGGATGCACAAGATTTGTTAAAAACCCTAATTAGATAAGAATTAGCCTAGGGAGGACGAAAATGACCTAATTGTTCATCCAATGACACAAACACACCTATTGGATGCACAAGATTGGTTAGAAACCCTAATTGCACCAGAATAAGCCTAGGGAGGTCGAAAATGACCTGATTGTTCATCCAATAACACAAACACAACTATTGGATGCACAATATTGGTTAGAAACTCTAATTGGACAAGAATTAGCCTAGGGAGGACGAAAATGACCTAAATGTTCATCCAATGACACAAAAACACCTAATGGATGCACAAGATTGGTTAAAAACCCTAATTGGACTACGTTAAGTGTAGGGAGGACAAAAATGACCTAAATGTTCATCCAATGACACAAAACACCTATTGGATGCATAAGATTGGTTAAAAACCCTAATTGGACAAGAATTAGCCTAGGGAGGACGAAAATGACCAAATTGTTCATCCAATGACACAAACACACCTATTGGATTCACAAGATTACTTAGAAACCCTAATTGGACAAGAATAAGCCTAGGGAGGTAAACAATGACCTAATTGTTCATCCAATGACACAGACACAACTATTGGATGCACAAGATTGGTTAGATACCCTAATTGGACAAGCATAAGCCTAGGGAGGATGAAAATGACCTAAATGTTAATCCAATGACACAAGATACACCTATTGGATGCACAAGATTGGTTAGAAACCCTAATTGGACAAGAATAAGCCTAGGGAGGTAAACAATGACCTAATTGTTCATCCAATGACACAGACACAACTATTGGATGCACAAGATTGGTTAGAAACCCTAATTGGACAAGAATAAGCCTAGGGAGGTCGAAAATGACCTAATTGTTCATCCAATGACACAAACACAACTATTGGATGCACAAGATTGGTTAGAAACCCTAATTGGACAAGCATAAGCCTAGGGAGGATGAAAATGACCTAATAAATGTTCATCCAATGACACAAAACACCTATTGGATGCACAATATTGGTTAAACACCCTAATTGTACAAGATTAAATGTAGAGAGGACGAAAATGACCTAAATATTCACCAATGACACAAAACACCTATTGGATGCACAAGATTGGTTAAAAACACTAATTGGACAAGAATTAGCCTAGGGAGGACGAAAATGACCAAAATGTTCATCCAATGACACAAAAACACCTAATGGATGCACAATATTGGTTAAAAAATCTTAATTGGACAAGAATTACCCTTGGGAGGACGAAAATGACCTAAATGTTCATCGAATGACATAAAAACACCTAATGGATGCACAAGATTGGTTAAAAATCCTAAATGGACTACATTAAGTGGAGAGAGGACGAAAATGACCTAAATGTTAATCCAATGACACAAAATACACCTATTGGATGCACAAGATTGGTTAGAAACCCTAATTGGACAAGAATAAGCCTAGGGAGGTAAACAATGACCTAATTGTTCATCCAATGACACAGACACAACTAGTGCATGCACAAGATTGGTTAGAAACCCAAATTGGACAAGAGTAAGCTTTGGGAGGTCGAAAATGAGCTAATTGTTCATCCAATGACACAAACACAACTATTGGATGCACAAGATTGGTTAGAAACCCTAATTGGACAAGCATAAGCCTAGGGAGGATGAAAATGACCTAAATGTTAATCCAATGACACAAAATACACCTATTGGATGCACAAGATTGGTTAGAAACCCTAATTGGACAAGAATAAGCCTAGGGAGGTAAACAAAGACCTAATTGTTCATCCAATGACACAGACACAACTATTGGATGCACAAGATTGGTTAGAAACCCTAATTGGACAAGAATAAGCCTAGGGAGGTCGAAAATGACCTAATTGTTCATCCAATGACACAAACACAACTATTGGATGCACAAGATTGGTTAGAAACCCTAATTGGACAAGCATAAGCCTAGGGAGGATGAAAATGACCTAATAAATGTTCATCCAATGACACAAAACACCTATTGGATGCACAATATTGGTTAAACACCCTAATTGTACAAGATTAAGTGTAGAGAGGACGAAAATGACCTAAATATTCACCAATGACACAAAACACCTATTGGATGCACAAGATTGGTTAAAAACACTAATTGGACAAGAATTAGCCTAGGGAGGACGAAAATGACCAAAATGTTCATCCAATGACACAAAAACACCTAATGGATGCACAATATTGGTTAAAAAATCTTAATTGGACAAGAATTACCCTTGGGAGGACGAAAATGACCTAAATGTTCATCGAATGACATAAAAACACCTAATGGATGCACAAGATTGGTTAAAAATCCTAAATGGACTACATTAAGTGGAGAGAGGACGAAAATGACCTAAATGTTAATCCAATGACACAAAATACACCTATTGGATGCACAAGATTGGTTAGAAACCCTAATTGGACAAGAATAAGCCTAGGGAGGTCGAAAATGACCTAATTGTTCATCCAATGACACAAACACAACTATTGGATGCACAAGATTGGTTAGAAACCCTAATTGGACAAGCATAAGCCTAGGGAGGATGAAAATGACCTAATAAATGTTCATCCAATGACACAAAACACCTATTGGATGCACAATATTAGTTAAACACCCTAATTGTACAAGATTAAGTGTAGAGAGGACGAAAATGACCTAAATATTCACCAATGACACAAAACACCTATTGGATGCACAAGATTGGTTAAAAACACTAATTGGACAAGAATTAGCCTAGGGAGGACGAAAATGACCAAAATGTTCATCCAATGACAAAAAAACACCTAATGGATGCACAATATTGGTTAAAAAACCTTAATTGGACAAGAATTACCCTTGGGAGGACGAAAATGACCTAAATGTTCATCGAATGACATAAAAACACCTAATGTATGCACAAGATTGGTTAAAAATCCTAAATGGACTACATTAAGTGGAGAGAGGACGAAAATGACCTAAATGTTCATCCAATGATACAAAACACCTATTGGATGCACAAGATTGGTTAAAAACCCTAATTGGACAAGAATTAGCCTAGGGAGGACGAAAGTCACCTAATTGTTCATCCAATGACACAAAAACACCTATTGAATGCATAAGATTGGTTAGAAACCCGAATTGGACAAGATTAAGTGTAGGGAGGTCGAAAATGACATAAAAATCATCCAACGATACAAACACACCTATTAGATGCACAAGATTGGTTAAAAACCCTAATTGGAAAAGAATTAGCCTAGGGAGGACGAAAATGACCTAAATGTTCATCCAATTACACAAAACACCTATTGGATGCACAAGATTGGTTAAAAACCTTAATTGGACAAGATTAAGTGTAGCGAGGACGAAAATGACCTAAATGTTCATCCAATGACACAAAACACCTATTGGACGCACAGGATTGGTTAAAAACCCTAATTGGACAAGAATTAGCCTAGGCAGGACGAAAATGACCTAAATGTTCATCCAATGACACAAAAACACCTAATGGATGCACATGATTGGTTAAAAACCCTAATTGGCCAAGAATTAGCCTAGGGAGGACGAAAATGACCTAGATGTTCATCCAATGACATAAAAACACCTAATGGATGCACAAGATTGGGTAGAAACCCTAATTGGACAAGATTAAGTTCAGTGTGGACGAAAATGACCTAATTGTTCATCCAATGACACAAAACACCTATTGGATGCACAAGATTGGTTATAAACCCTAATTAGACCAGATTAAGTGTACGGAGGACGAAAATGAACAAAATGTTCATCCAATGACACAAAAACACCTAATGGATGCACAAGATTGGTTAAAAACCCTAATTGGACTACACTAAGTCTAAGGAGGACGAAAATGACCTAAATGTTCATCCAATGACACAAAACACCTATTGGATGCACAAGATTGGTTAAAAACCCTAATTGGACAAGAATTAGCCTAGGGAGGACGAAAATCACCTAATTGTTCATCCAATGACACAAAAACACCTATTGAATGCACAAGATTGGTTAGAAACCCTAATTGGACAGGATTAAGTGTAGGGAGGTCGAAAATGACATAAAAATCATCTAACGATACAAACACACCTATTGGATGCACAAGATTGGTTAAAAACCCTAATTGGACAAGAATTAGCCAAGGGAGGACGAAAATAACCTAAATGTTCATCCAATGGCACAAAAACACCTAATGGATGCACAAGATTGGTTAAAAACCGTAATTGGACAACATTAAGTGTAGGGATAACGAAAATGACCTAAATGTTCATCCAATGACACAAAACACCTATTGGATGCACAAGATTTGTTAAAAACCCTAATTAGACAAGAATTAGCCTAGGGAGGACGAAAATGACCTAATTGTTCATCCAATAACACAAACACAACTATTGGATGCACAAGATTGGTTAGAAACCCTAATTGGACAAGCATAAGCCTAGGGAAGATAAAAATGACCTAAATGTTCATCCAATGACACAAAACACCTATTGGATGCACAAGATTGGTTAGAAACGCTAATTGGACAAGATTAAGTTTAGGGAGCACGAAAATGACCTAATTGTGCCTCCAATGACACAAAACACCTATTGGATGCACAAGATTGGTTAAAATCCTTAATTGGACAAGATTAAGTGTAGGGAGGACGAAAATGACCTAAATGTTCATCCAATGACACAAAACACCTATTGGATGCACAAGATTGGTTAGAAACCCTAATTGGACCAGAATAAGCCTAGCGAGGTCGAAAATGACCTAATTGTTCATCCAATAACACAAACACAACTATTGGATGCACAAGATTGGTTAGAAACCCTAATTGGACAAGCATAAGCCTAGGGAAGATAAAAATGACCTAAATGTTCATCCAATGACACAAAACACCTATTGGATGCACAAGATTGGTTAGAAACGCTAATTGGACAAGATTAAGTTTAGGGAGCACGAAAATGACCTAATTGTGCCTCCAATGACACAAAACACCTATTGGATGCACAAGATTGGTTAAAATCCTTAATTGGACAAGATTAAGTGTAGGGAGGACGAAAATGACCTAAATGTTCATCCAATGACACAAAACACCTATTGGATGCACAAGATTGGTTAAAAACCCTAGTTGGACAAGAATTAGCCTAGGGAGGACGAAAATGACCTAAATGTTCATCGAATGACACAAAAACACCTAATGGATGCACAAGATTAGTTAAAAACCCTAATTGGACTACATTAAGTGTAGGGAGGACGAAAATGACCTAAATGTTCATCCAATGACACAAAACACCTATTGGATGCACAAGATTTGTTAAAAACCCTAATTAGACAAGAATTAGCCTAGGGAGGACGAAAATGACCATATTTGTTCATCCAATGACACAAACACACCTATTGGAGGCACAAGATTGGTTAGAAACCCTAATTGGACCAGAATAAGCCTAGGGAGGTAAACAATGACCTAATTGTTCATCCAATGACATAGACACAACTATTTGATGCACAAGATTGGTTAGAAACCCTAATTGGACAAGCATAAGCCTAGGGAGGATGAAAATGACCTAAATGTTCATCCAATGACATAAAACACACCTATTGGATGCACAAGATTGGTTAGAAACCCTAATTGGACAAGAATAAGATTAGGGAGGTAAACAATGACCTAATT
The DNA here is from genome assembly GCA_037974835.1 of Cicer judaicum. NCBI lineage: Eukaryota > Viridiplantae > Streptophyta > Magnoliopsida > Fabales > Fabaceae > Cicer > Cicer judaicum. The sequence continues at coordinate 64,234 of JBBPBS010000390.1, forward strand.
GTTCATCCAATGACACAGACACAACTATTAGATGAACAAGATTGGTTAGAAACCCTAATTGGACAAGAATAAGCCTAGGAAGGTCGAAAATGACCTAATTGTCCATCTAATGACACAAACACAACTATTGGATGCGCAAGAATGGTTAAAAACCCTAATTGGATTACATTAAGTGTAGGGAGGACGAAAATGACCTAAATGTTCATCCAATGACACAAAACACCTATTGGATGCACAACATTTGTTAAAAACCCTAATTAGATAAGAATTAGCCTAGGGAGGACGAAAATGACCTAATTGTTCATCCAATGACACAAACACACCTATTGGATGCATCAGATTGGTTAGAAACCCTAATTGCACCAGAATAAGCCTAGGGAGGTCGAAAATGACCTGATTGTTCATCCAATAACACAAACACAACTATTGGATGCACAAGATTGGTTAGAAACACTAATTGGACAAGATTAAGTTTAGGGAGCACGAAAATGACCTAATTGTGCCTCCAATGACACAAAACACCTATTGGATGCACAAGATTGGTTAAAAACCTTAATTGGACAAGATTAAGTGTAGGGAGGACGAAAATGACCTAAATGTTCATCCAATGAAACAAAACACCTATTGGATGCACAAGATTGGTTAAAAACCCTAATTGGACAAGAATTAGCCTAGGGAGGACGAAAATAACCTAAATGTTCATCCAATGACACAAAAACACCTAATGGATGCACAAGATTGGTTAAAAACCCTAATTGGACTACATTAAGTGTAGGGAGGAAGAAAATGACCTAAATGTTCATCCAATGACACAAAACACCTATTGGATGCACAAGATTGGTTAGAAACCCTAATTGGACAAGATTAAGTTTAGGGTGGACGAAAATGACCTAATTGTTCATCCAATGACACAAAACACCTATTGGATGCACAAGATTGGTTATAAACCCTAATTGGACCAGATTAAGTGTAGGGAGGACGAAAATGACCAAAATGTTCATCCAATGACACAAAAACATCTAATGGATGCCCAAGATTGGTTAAAAACCCTAATTGGACTACATTAAGTCTAAGGAGGACGAAAATGACCTAAATGTTCATCCAATGACACAAAACATCTATTGGATGCACAAGATTGGTTAAAAACCCTAATTGGACAAGAATTAGCCTAGGGAGGACGAAAATCACCTAATTGTTTATCCAATGACACAAAAACACCTATTGAATGCACAAGATTGGTTAGAAACCCTAATTGGACAAGATTAAGTGTAGGGAGGTCGAAAATGACATAAAAATCATCTAACGATACAAACACACCTATTGGATGCACAAGATTGGTTAAAAACCCTAATTGGACAAGAATTAGCCTAGGGAGGACGAAAATGACCTAAATGTTCATCCAATGACACAAAACACCTATTGGATGCACAAGATTTGTTAAAAACCCTAATTAGACAAGAATTAGCCTAGGGAGGACGAAAATGACCTAAATGTTCATCCAACGACACAAAAACACCTAATGGAAGCACAAGATTGGTTAAAAACCCTAATTGGACTACATTAAGTGTAGGGAGGACGAAAATGACCTAAATGTTCATCCAATGACACAAAACACCTATTGGATGCACAAGATTTGTTAAAAACCCTAATTAGACAAGAATTAGCCTAGGGAGGACGAAAATGACCTAAATGTTCATCCAATGACAAATAAACACCTAATGGATGCACAAGATTGGTTAAAAACCCTAATTGGACAACATTAAGTGTAGGGAGGACGAAAATGACCTAAATGTTCATCCAATGACACAAAACACCTATTGGATGCACAAGATTTGTTAAAAATCCTAATTAGACAAGAATTAGCCTAGGGAGGACGAAAATGACCTAATTGTTCATCCAATGACACAAACACACCTATTGGATGCACAAGATTGGTTAGAAACCCTAATTGCACCAGAATAAGCCTAGGGAGGTCGAAAATGACCTAATTGTTCATCCAATAACACAAACACAACTATTGGATGCACAAGATTGGTTAGAAACTCTAATTGGACAAGAATTAGCCTAGGGAGGACGAAAATGACCTAAATGTTCATCCAATGACACAAAAACACCTAATGGATGCACAAGATTGGTTAAAAACCCTAATTGGACTACATTAAGTGTAGGGAGGACAAAAATGACCTAAATGTTCATCAAATGACACAAAACACCTATTGGATGCTCAAGATTGGTTAAAAATCCTTGTTGGACAAGAATTAGCCTAGGGAGGACGAAAATGACCAAATTGTTCATCCAATGACACAAACACACCTATTGGATGCACAAGATTGGTTAGAAACCCTAATTGGACAAGAATAAGCCTAGGGAGGTAAACAATGACCTATTTGTTCATCCAATGACACAAACACACCTATTGGATGCACAAGATTGGTTAAAAACCCTAATTGGACAAGAATTAGCCTAGGGAGGACGAAAATGACCTAAATGTTCATCCAATGACACAAAAACACCTAATGGATGCACAAGATTGGTTAAAAACCCTAGTTGGACAACATTAAGGGTAGGGAGGACGAAAATGACCTAAATGTTCATCCAATGACACAAAACACCTATTGGATGCACAAGATTTGTTAAAAATCCTAATTAGACAAGAATTAGCCTAGGGAGGACGAAAATGACCTAATTGTTCATCCAATGACACAAACACACCTATTGGATGCACAAGATTGGTTAGAAACCCTAATTGGACCAGAATAAGCCTAGCGAGGTCGAAAATGACCTAATTGTTCATCCAATAACACAAACACAACTGTTGGATGCACAAGATTGGTTAGAAACCCTAATTGGACAAGCATAAGCCTAGGGAAGATAAAAATGACCTAAATGTTCATCCAATGACACAAAACACCTATTGGATGCACAATATTGGTAAGAAACACTAATTGGACAAGATTAAGTTTAGGGAGCACGAAAATGACCTAATTGTGCCTCCAATGACACAAAACACCTATTGGATGCACAAGATTGGTTAAAAACCTTAATTGGACAAGATTAAGTGTAGGGAGGACGAAAATGACCTAAATGTTCATCCAATGAAACAAAACACCTATTGGATGCACAAGATTGGTTAAAAACCCTAATTGGACAAGAATTAGCCTAGGGAGGACGAAAATAACCTAAATGTTCATCCAATGACACAAAAACACCTAATGGATGCACAAGATTGGTTAAAAACCCTAATTGGACTACATTAAGTGTAGGGAGGAAGAAAATGACCTAAATGTTCATCCAATGACACAAAACACCTATTGGATGCACAAGATTGGTTAGAAACCCTAATTGGACAAGATTAAGTTTAGGGTGGACGAAAATGACCTAATTGTTCATCCAATGACACAAAACACCTATTGGATGCACAAGATTGGTTATAAACCCTAATTGGACCAGATTAAGTGTAGGGAGGACGAAAATGACCAAAATGTTCATCCAATGACACAAAAACATCTAATGGATGCCCAAGATTGGTTAAAAACCCTAATTGGACTACATTAAGTCTAAGGAGGACGAAAATGACCTAAATGTTCATCCAATGACACAAAACATCTATTGGATGCACAAGATTGGTTAAAAACCCTAATTGGACAAGAATTAGCCTAGGGAGGACGAAAATCACCTAATTGTTTATCCAATGACACAAAAACACCTATTGAATGCACAAGATTGGTTAGAAACCCTAATTGGACAAGATTAAGTGTAGGGAGGTCGAAAATGACATAAAAATCATCTAACGATACAAACACACCTATTGGATGCACAAGATTGGTTAAAAACCCTAATTGGACAAGAATTAGCCTAGGGAGGACGAAAATGACCTAAATGTTCATCCAATGACACAAAACACCTATTGGATGCACAAGATTTGTTAAAAACCCTAATTAGACAAGAATTAGCCTAGGGAGGACGAAAATGACCTAAATGTTCATCCAACGACACAAAAACACCTAATGGAAGCACAAGATTGGTTAAAAACCCTAATTGGACTACATTAAGTGTAGGGAGGACGAAAATGACCTAAATGTTCATCCAATGACACAAAACACCTATTGGATGCACAAGATTTGTTAAAAACCCTAATTAGACAAGAATTAGCCTAGGGAGGACGAAAATGACCTAAATGTTCATCCAATGACAAATAAACACCTAATGGATGCACAAGATTGGTTAAAAACCCTAATTGGACAACATTAAGTGTAGGGAGGACGAAAATGACCTAAATGTTCATCCAATGACACAAAACACCTATTGGATGCACAAGATTTGTTAAAAATCCTAATTAGACAAGAATTAGCCTAGGGAGGACGAAAATGACCTAATTGTTCATCCAATGACACAAACACACCTATTGGATGCACAAGATTGGTTAGAAACCCTAATTGCACCAGAATAAGCCTAGGGAGGTCGAAAATGACCTAATTGTTCATCCAATAACACAAACACAACTATTGGATGCACAAGATTGGTTAGAAACTCTAATTGGACCAGAATAAGCCTAGGGAGGTCGAAAATGACCTAATTGTTCATCCAATGACACAAAACACCTATTGGATGCACAAGATTGGTTAAAAACCCTAGTTGGACAAGAATTAGCCTAGGGAGGACGAAAATGACCTAAATGTTCATCCAATGACACAAAAACACCTAATGGATGCACAAGATTGGTTAAAAACCCTAATTGGACTACATTAAGTGTAGGGAGGACAAAAATGACCTAAATGTTCATCAAATGACACAAAACACCTATTGGATGC
>JBBPBS010000390.1:69081-96366 GCA_037974835.1 Cicer judaicum
ATGCACAAGATTGGTTAGAAACCCTAATTGGACAAGATTAAGTTTAGGGTGGACGAAAATGACCTAATTGTTCATCCAATGACACAAAACACCTATTGGATGCACAAGATTGGTTATAAACCCTAATTGGACCAGATTAAGTGTAGGGAGGACGAAAATGACCAAAATGTTCATCCAATGACACAAAAACATCTAATGGATGCCCAAGATTGGTTAAAAACCCTAATTGGACTACATTAAGTCTAAGGAGGACAAAAATGACCTAAATGTTCATCCAATGACACAAAACATCTATTGGATGCACAAGATTGGTTAAAAACCCTAATTGGACAAGAATTAGCCTAGGGAGGACGAAAATCACCTAATTGTTTATCCAATGACACAAAAACACCTATTGAATGCACAAGATTGGTTAGAAACCCTAATTGGACAAGATTAAGTGTAGGGAGGTCGAAAATGACATAAAAATCATCTAACGATACAAACACACCTATTGGATGCACAAGATTGGTTAAAAACCCTAATTGGACAAGAATTGGCCTAGGGAGGACGAAAATGACCTAAATGTTCATCCAATGACACAAAACACCTATTGGATGCACAAGATTTGTTAAAAACCCTAATTAGACAAGAATTAGCCTAGGGAGGACGAAAATGACCTAAATGTTCATCCAACGACACAAAAACACCTAATGGAAGCACAAGATTGGTTAAAAACCCTAATTGGACTACATTAAGTGTAGGGAGGACGAAAATGACCTAAATGTTCATCTAATGACACAAAACACCTATTGGATGCACAAGATTTGTTAAAAACCCTAATTAGACAAGAATTAGCCTAGGGAGGACGAAAATGACCTAAATGTTCATCCAATGACAAATAAACACCTAATGGATGCACAAGATTGGTTAAAAACCCTAATTGGACAACATTAAGTGTAGGGAGGACGAAAATGACCTAAATGTTCATACAATGATACAAAACACCTATTGGATGCACATGATTTGTTAAAAATCCTAATTAGACAAGAATTAGCCTAGGGAGGACGAAAATGACCTAATTGTTCATCCAATGACACAAACACACCTATTGGATGCACAAGATTGGTTAGAAACCCTAATTGCACCAGAATAAGCCTAGGGAGGTCGAAAATGACCTAATTGTTCATCCAATAACACAAACACAACTATTGGATGCACAAGATTGGTTAGAAACTCTAATTGGACCAGAATAAGCCTAGGGAGGTCGAAAATGACCTAATTGTTCATCCAACGACACAAAACACCTATTGGATGCACAAGATTGGTTAAAAACCCTAGTTGGACAAGAATTAGCCTAGGGAGGACGAAAATGACCTAAATGTTCATCCAATGACACAAAAACACCTAATGGATGCACAAGATTGGTTAAAAACCCTAATTGGACTACATTAAGTGTAGGGAGGACAAAAATGACCTAAATGTTCATCAAATGACACAAAACACCTATTGGATGCTCAAGATTGGTTAAAAATCCTTGTTGGACAAGAATTAGCCTAGGGAGGACGAAAATGACCAAATTGTTCATCCAATGACACAAACACACCTATTGGATGCACAAGATTGGTTAGAAACCCTAATTGGACAAGAATAAGCCTAGGGAGGTAAACAATGACCTATTTGTTCATCCAATGACACAAACACACCTATTGGATGCACAAGATTGGTTAAAAACCCTAATTGGACAAGAATTAGCCTAGGGAGGACGAAAATGACCTAAATGTTCATCCAATGACACAAAAACACCTAATGGATGCACAAGATTGGTTAAAAACCCTAGTTGGACAACATTAAGGGTAGGGAGGACGAAAATGACCTAAATGTTCATCCAATGACACAAAACACCTATTGGATGCACAAGATTTGTTAAAAATCCTAATTAGACAAGAATTAGCCTAGGGAGGACGAAAATGACCTAATTGTTCATCCAATGACACAAACACACCTATTGGATGCACAAGATTGGTTAGAAACCCTAATTGGACAAGAATAAGCCTAGGGAGGTAAACAATGACCTATTTGTTCATCCAATGACACAAACACACCTATTGGATGCACAAGATTGGTTAAAAACCCTAATTGGACAAGAATTAGCCTAGGGAGGACGAAAATGACCTAAATGTTCATCCAATGACACAAAAACACCTAATGGATGCACAAGATTGGTTAAAAACCCTAGTTGGACAACATTAAGGGTAGGGAGGACGAAAATGACCTAAATGTTCATCCAATGACACAAAACACCTATTGGATGCACAAGATTTGTTAAAAATCCTAATTAGACAAGAATTAGCCTAGGGAGGACGAAAATGACCTAATTGTTCATCCAATGACACAAACACACCTATTGGATGCACAAGATTGGTTAGAAACCCTAATTGGACCAGAATAAGCCTAGCGAGGTCGAAAATGACCTAATTGTTCATCCAATAACACAAACACAACTGTTGGATGCACAAGATTGGTTAGAAACCCTAATTGGACAAGCATAAGCCTAGGGAAGATAAAAATGACCTAAATGTTCATCCAATGACACAAAACACCTATTGGATGCACAAGATTGGTTAGAAACACTAATTGGACAAGATTAAGTTTAGGGAGCACGAAAATGACCTAATTGTGCCTCCAATGACACAAAACACCTATTGGATGCACAAGATTGGTTAAAAACCTTAATTGGACAAGATTAAGTGTAGGGAGGACGAAAATGACCTAAATGTTCATCCAATGAAACAAAACACCTATTGGATGCACAAGATTGGTTAAAAACCCTAATTGGACAAGAATTAGCCTAGGGAGGACGAAAATAACCTAAATGTTCATCCAATGACACAAAAACACCTAATGGATGCACAAGATTGGTTAAAAACCCTAATTGGACTACATTAAGTGTAGGGAGGAAGAAAATGACCTAAATGTTCATCCAATGACACAAAACACCTATTGGATGCACAAGATTGGTTAGAAACCCTAATTGGACAAGATTAAGTTTAGGGTGGACGAAAATGACCTAATTGTTCATCCAATGACACAAAACACCTATTGGATGCACAAGATTGGTTATAAACCCTAATTGGACCAGATTAAGTGTAGGGAGGACGAAAATGACCAAAATGTTCATCCAATGACACAAAAACATCTAATGGATGCCCAAGATTGGTTAAAAACCCTAATTGGACTACATTAAGTCTAAGGAGGACGAAAATGACCTAAATGTTCATCCAATGACACAAAACATCTATTGGATGCACAAGATTGGTTAAAAACCCTAATTGGACAAGAATTAGCCTAGGGAGGACGAAAATCACCTAATTGTTTATCCAATGACACAAAAACACCTATTGAATGCACAAGATTGGTTAGAAACCCTAATTGGACAAGATTAAGTGTAGGGAGGTCGAAAATGACATAAAAATCATCTAACGATACAAACACACCTATTGGATGCACAAGATTGGTTAAAAACCCTAATTGGACAAGAATTAGCCTAGGGAGGACGAAAATGACCTAAATGTTCATCCAATGACACAAAACACCTATTGGATGCACAAGATTTGTTAAAAACCCTAATTAGACAAGAATTAGCCTAGGGAGGACGAAAATGACCTAAATGTTCATCCAACGACACAAAAACACCTAATGGAAGCACAAGATTGGTTAAAAACCCTAATTGGACTACATTAAGTGTAGGGAGGACGAAAATGACCTAAATGTTCATCCAATGACACAAAACACCTATTGGATGCACAAGATTTGTTAAAAACCCTAATTAGACAAGAATTAGCCTAGGGAGGACGAAAATGACCTAAATGTTCATCCAATGACAAATAAACACCTAATGGATGCACAAGATTGGTTAAAAACCCTAATTGGACAACATTAAGTGTAGGGAGGACGAAAATGACCTAAATGTTCATCCAATGACACAAAACACCTATTGGATGCACAAGATTTGTTAAAAATCCTAATTAGACAAGAATTAGCCTAGGGAGGACGAAAATGACCTAATTGTTCATCCAATGACACAAACACACCTATTGGATGCACAAGATTGGTTAGAAACCCTAATTGCACCAGAATAAGCCTAGGGAGGTCGAAAATGACCTAATTGTTCATCCAATAACACAAACACAACTATTGGATGCACAAGATTGGTTAGAAACTCTAATTGGACCAGAATAAGCCTAGGGAGGTCGAAAATGACCTAATTGTTCATCCAACGACACAAAACACCTATTGGATGCACAAGATTGGTTAAAAACCCTAGTTGGACAAGAATTAGCCTAGGGAGGACGAAAATGACCTAAATGTTCATCCAATGACACAAAAACACCTAATGGATGCACAAGATTGGTTAAAAACCCTAATTGGACTACATTAAGTGTAGGGAGGACAAAAATGACCTAAATGTTCATCAAATGACACAAAACACCTATTGGATGCTCAAGATTGGTTAAAAATCCTTATTGGACAAGAATTAGCCTAGGGAGGACGAAAATGACCAAATTGTTCATCCAATGACACAAACACACCTATTGGATGCACAAGATTGGTTAGAAACCCTAATTGGACAAGAATAAGCCTAGGGAGGTAAACAATGACCTATTTGTTCATCCAATGACACAAACACACCTATTGGATGCACAAGATTGGTTAAAAACCCTAATTGGACAAGAATTAGCCTAGGGAGGACGAAAATGACCTAAATGTTCATCCAATGACACAAAAACACCTAATGGATGCACAAGATTGGTTAAAAACCCTAGTTGGACAACATTAAGGGTAGGGAGGACGAAAATGACCTAAATGTTCATCCAATGACACAAAACACCTATTGGATGCACAAGATTTGTTAAAAATCCTAATTAGACAAGAATTAGCCTAGGGAGGACGAAAATGACCTAATTGTTCATCCAATGACACAAACACACCTATTGGATGCACAAGATTGGTTAGAAACCCTAATTGGACCAGAATAAGCCTAGCGAGGTCGAAAATGACCTAATTGTTCATCCAATAACACAAACACAACTGTTGGATGCACAAGATTGGTTAGAAACCCTAATTGGACAAGCATAAGCCTAGGGAAGATAAAAATGACCTAAATGTTCATCCAATGACACAAAACACCTATTGGATGCACAAGATTGGTTAGAAACACTAATTGGACAAGATTAAGTTTAGGGAGCACGAAAATGACCTAATTGTGCCTCCAATGACACAAAACACCTATTGGATGCGCAAGATTGGTTAAAAACCTTAATTGGACAAGATTAAGTGTAGGGAGGACGAAAATGACCTAAATGTTCATCTAATGACACAAAACACCTATTGGATGCACAAGATTGGTTAAAAACCCTAGTTGGACAAGAATTAGCCTAGGGAGGACGAAAATGACCTAAATGTTCATCGAATGACACAAAAACACCTAATGGATGCACAAGATTGGTTAAAAACCCTAATTCGACTACATTAAGTGTAGGGAGGACGAAAATGACCTAAATGTTCATCCAATGACACAAAACACCTATTGGATGCACAAGATTTGTTAAAAACCCTAATTAGACAAGAATTAGCCTAGGGAGGACGAAAATGACCATATTTGTTCATCCAATGACACAAACACACCTATTGGAGGCACAAGATTGGTTAGAAACCCTAATTGGACCAGAATAAGCCTAGGGAGGTAAACAATGACCTAATTGTTCATCCAATGACACAGACACAACTATTGGATGCACAAGATTGGTTAGAAACCCTAATTGGACAAGCATAACCCTAGGGAGGATGAAAATGACCTAAATGTTCATCCAATGACACAAAACACACCTATTGGATGCATAAGATTGGTTAGAAACCCTAATTGGACAAGAATAAGATTAGGGAGGTAAACAATGACCTAATTGTTCATCCAATGACACAGACACAACTATTAGATGAACAAGATTGGTTAGAAACCCTAATTGGACAAGAATAAGCCTAGGAAGGTCGAAAATGACCTAATTGTCCATCTAATGACACAAACACAACTATTGGATGCACAAGATTGGTTAAAAACCCTAATTGGATTACATTAAGTGTAGGGAGGACGAAAATGACCTAAATGTTCATCCAATGACACAAAACACCTATTGGATGCACAAGATTTGTTTAAAACCCTAATTAGACAAGAATTAGCCTAGGGAGGACGAAAATGACCTAATTGTTCATCCAATGACACAAACACACCTATTGGATGCACAAGATTGGTTAGAAACCCTAATTGCACCAGAATAAGCCTAGGGAGGTCGAAAATGACCTAATTGTTCATCCAATAACACAAACACAACTGTTGGATGCACAAGATTGGTTAGAAACTCTAATTGGACAAGAATTAGCCTAGGGAGGACGAAAATGACCTAAATGTTCATCCAATGACACAAAAACACCTAATGGATGCACAAGATTGGTTAAAAACCCTAATTGGACTACATTAAGTGTAGGGAGGACAAAAATGACCTAAATGTTTATCCAATGACACAAAACACCTATTGGATGCTCAAGATTGGTTAAAAATCCTAATTGGACAAGAATTAGCCTAGGGAGGACGAAAATGACCAAATTGTTCATCCAATGACACAAACACACCTATTGGATGCACAAGATTGGTTAGAAACCCTAATTGGACAAGAATAAGCCTAGGGAGGTAAACAATGACCTATTTGTTCATCCAATGACACAGACACAACTATTGGATGCACAAGATTGGTTAGAAACCCTAATTGGACAAGAATAAGCCTAGGGAGGTCGAAAATGACCTAATTGTTCATCCAATGACACAAACACAACTATTGGATGCACAAGATTGGATAGAAACCCTAATTGGACAAGCATAAGCCTAGGGAGGATAAAATGACCTAATAAATGTTCATCCAATGACACAAAACACCTATTGGATGCAAAATATTGGTTAAACACCCTAATTGTACAAGATTAAGTGTAGAGAGGACGAAAATGACCTAAATGTTCACCAATGACACAAAACATCTATTGGATGCACAAGATTGGTTAAAAACACTAATTGGACAAGAATTAGCCTAGGGAGGACGAAAATGACCAAAATGTTCATCCAATGACACAAAAACACCTAATGGATGCACAATATTGGTTAAAAACCCTAATTGGACAAGAATTAGCCTTGGGAGGACGAAAATGACCTAAATGTTCATCGAATGACATAAAAACACCTAATGGATGCACAAGATTGGTTAGAAACACTAATTGGACAAGATTAAGTTTAGGGAGCACGAAAATGACCTAATTGTACCTCCAATGACACAAAACACCTATTGGATGCAAAAGATTGGTTAAAAACCCTAATTCGACAAGATTAAGTGTAGTGAGGACGAAAATGACCTAAATGTTCATCCAATGACACAAAACACCTATTGGATGCACAAGATTGGTTAAAAACCCTAATTGGATAAGAATTAGTTTAGGGAGGACGAAAATGACCTAGATGTTCATCCAACGTCATAAAAACACCTAATGGATTCACAAGATTGGTTAAAAACCCTAATTGGACAAGAATTAGCCTAGGGAGGACTAAAATGACCTAGATGTTCATCCAACGACATAAAAACACCTAATGGATTCAAAAGATTGGTTAAAAACCCTAATTGGATTACATTAAGTGTAGGGAGGACGAAAATGACCTAAATGTTCATCCAATGACACAAAACACCTATTGGATGCACAAGATTGGTTAGAAACACTAATTGGACAAGATTAAGTTTAGGGAGCACGAAAATGACCTAATTGTGCCTCCAATGACACAAAACACCTATTGGATGCAAAAGATTGGTTAAAAATCCTAATTAGACAAGATTAAGTGTAGGGAGGACGAAAATGACCTAAATGTTCATCCAATGACACAAAACACCTATTGGATGCACAAGATTGGTTAAAAACCCTAATTGGACAAGAATTAGCCTAGGGAGGACGAAAATGACCTAAATGTTCATCCAATGACACAAAAACACCTAATGGATGCACAAGATTGGTTAAAAACCCTAATTGGACAACAATTAGCCTAGGGAGGACGAAAATGACCTAGATGTTCATCCAACGACATAAAAACACCTAATGGATTCACAAGATTGGTTAAAAACCCTAATTGGACAAGAATTAGCCTAGGGAGGACGAAAATGACCTAGATGTTCATACAACGACATAAAAACACCTAATGGATTCACAAGATTGGTTAAAAACCCTAATTGGACTACATTAAGTGTAGGGAGGACGAAAATGACCTAAATGTTCATCCAATGACACAAAACACCTATAGGATGCACAAGATTGGTTAGAAACACTAATTGGACAAGATTAAGTTTAGGGAGCACGAAAATGACCTAATTGTGCCTCCAATGACACAAAACACCTATTGGATGCAAAAGATTGGTTAAAAACCCTAATTAGACAAGATTAAGTGTAGGGAGGACGAAAATGACCTAAATGTTCATCCAATTACACAAAACACCTATTGGATGCACAAGATTGGTTAAAAACGCTAATTGGACTACATTAAGTGTAGGGAGAACGAAATTGACCTAAATGTTCATCCAATGACACAAAAACACTTAATGGATGCACAAGATTGGTTAAAAACCCTAATTGAACTACATTAAGTGTAGGGAGAACGAAATTGACCTAAATGTTCATCCAATGACACAAAACACCTATTGGATGCACAAGATTGGTTAGAAACCCTAATTGGACAAGAAAAAGCCTAGGGAGGTCAAAAATGACCTAATTGTTTATCGAATGACACAAACGAACTAATTCAATGCAAAAAAATTTTTTGAAAACCCATATTGGACAAGAATATGCCTAGGGAGGTCGAAAATGACCTAATTGTTCATCAAATGACACAAACACACCTATTGGATGCACAAGATTGGTTAGAAACCCTAATTGGAGAAGAATAAGCCTAGGGAGGTCAAAAATAACCTAATTGTTTATCGAATGACACAAACGAACTAATTCAATGCACAAGATTGGTTGAAAACCCATATTGGACAAGAATATGCCTAGGGAGGTCGAAAATGACCTAATTGTTCATCAAATGACACAAACACACCTATTGGATGCACAAGATTGGTTAAAAACCCTAATTGGACAAGAATTAGCCTAGGGAGGACGAAAATGACCTAAATGTTCATCCAATGACACAAAAACACCTAATGGATGCACAAGATTGGTTAAAAACCCTAATTGGACAAGAATTAGCCTAGGGATGACGAAAATGACCTAGATGTTCATCCAACGACATAAAAACACCTAATGGATGCACAAGATTGGTTAAAAACCCTAATTGGACTACATTAAGTGTAGGGAGGAAGAAAATGACCTAAATGTTCATCCAATGACACAAAACACCTATTGGATGCACAAGATTTGTTAAAAACCCTAATTAGACAAGAATTAGCCTAGGGAGGACGAAAATGACCTAAATGTTCATCCAACGACACAAAAACACCTAATGGAAGCACAAGATTTGTTAAAAACCCTAATTGGACTACATTAAGTGTAGGGAGGACGAAAATGACCTAAATGTTCATCCAATGACACAAAACACCTATTGGATGCACAAGATTTGTTAAAAACCCTAATTAGACAAGAATTAGCCTAGGGAGGACGAAAATGACCTAAATGTTCATCCAATGACACATAAACACCTAATGGATGCACAAGATTGGTTAAAAACCCTAATTGGACAACATTAAGTGTAGGGAGGACGAAAATGACCTAAATGTTCATCCAATGACACAAAACACCTATTGGATGCACAAGATTTGTTAAAAATCCTAATTAGACAAGAATTAGCCTAGGGAGGACGAAAATGACCTAATTGTTCATCCAATGACACAAACACACCTATTGGATGCACAAGATTGGTTAGAAACCCTAATTGCACCAGAATAAGCCTAGGGAGGTCGAAAATGACCTAATTGTTCATCCAATAACACAAACACAACTATTGGATGCACAAGATTGGTTAGAAACTCTAATTAGACCAGAATAAGCCTAGGGAGGTCGAAAATGACCTAATTGTTCATCCAATGACACAAAACACCTATTGGATGCACAAGATTGGTTAAAAACCCTAGTTGGACAAGAATTAGCCTAGGGAGGACGAAAATGACCTAAATGTTCATCCAATGACACAAAAACACCTAATGGATGCACAAGATTGGTTAGAAACACTAATTGGATAAGATTAAGTTTAGGGAGCACGAAAATGACCTAATTGTGCCTCCAATGACACAAAACACCTATTGGATGCACAAGATTGGTTAAAAACCTTAATTGGACAAGATTAAGTGTAGGGAGGACGAAAATGACCTAAATGTTCATCCAATGACACAAAACACCTATTGGATGCACAAGATTGGTTAAAAACCCTAATTGGACAAGAATTAGCCTAGGGAGGACGAAAATGACCTAAATGTTCATCCAATGACACAAAAACACCTAATGGATGCACAAGATTGGTTAAAAACCCTAATTGGACAAGACTAAGTGTAGGGAGGACGAAAATGACCTAAATGTTCATCCAATGACACAAAACACCTATTGGATGCACAAGATTGGTTAGAAACCCTAATTGGACAAGATTAAGTTTAGGGTGGACGAAAATGACCTAATTGTTCATCCAATGACACAAAACACCTATTGGATGCACAAGATTGGTTATAAACCCTAATTGGACCAGATTAAGTGTAGGGAGGACGAAAATGACCAAAATGTTCATGCAATGACACAAAAACACCTAATGGATGCCCAAGATTGGTTAAAAACCCTAATTGGACTACATTAAGTCTAACGAGGACGAAAATGACCTAAATGTTCATCCAATGACACAAAAACACCTAATGGATGCCCAAGATTGGTTAAAAACCCTAATTGGACTACATTAAGTCTAACGAGGACGAAAATGACCTAAATGTTCATCCAATGACACAAAATATCTATTGGATGCACAAGAATGGTTAAAAACCCTAATTGGACAAGAATTAGCCTAGGGAGGACGAAAATCACCTAATTGTTCATCCAATGACACAAAAACACGTATTGAATGCACAAGATTGGTTAGAAACCCTAATTGGACAAGATTAAGTGTAGGGAGGTCGAAAATGACATAAAAATCATCTAACGATACAAACAAACCTATTGGATGCACAAGATTGGTTAAAAACCATAATTGGACAAGAATTAGCCTAGGGAGGACGAAAATGACCTAAATGTTCATCCAATGACACATAAACACCTAATGGATGCACAAGATTGGTTAAAAACCCTAATTGGACAACATTAAGTGTAGGGAGGACGAAAATGACCTAAATGTTCATCCAATGACGCAAAACACCTATTGGATGCACAAGATTTGTTAAAAATCCTAATTAGACAAGAATTAGCCTAGGGAGGACGAAAATGACCTAATTGTTCATCCAATGACACAAACACACCTATTGGATGCACAAGATTGGTTAGAAACCCTAATTGCACTAGAATAAGCCTAGGGAGGTCGAAAATGACCTGATTGTTAATCCAATAACACAAACACAACTATTGGATGCACAATATTGGTTAGAAACTCTAATTGGACAAGAATTAGCCTAGGGAGGACGAAAATGACCTAAATGTTCATCCAATGACACAAAAACACCTAATGGATGCACAAGATTGGTTAAAAACCCTAATTGGACTACGTTAAGTGTAGGGAGGACAAAAATGACCTAAATGTTCATCCAATGACACAAAACACCTATTGGATGCATAAGATTGGTTAAAAACCCTAATTGGACAAGAATTAGCCTAGGGAGGACGAAAATGACCAAATTGTTCATCCAATGACACAAACACACCTATTGGATTCACAAGATTACTTAGAAACCCTAATTGGACAAGAATAAGCCTAGGGAGGTAAACAATGACCTAATTGTTCATCCAATGACACAGACACAACTATTGGATGCACAAGATTGGTTAGATACCCTAATTGGACAAGCATAAGCCTAGGGAGGATGAAAATGACCTAAATGTTAATCCAATGACACAAGATACACCTATTGGATGCACAAGATTGGTTAGAAACCCTAATTGGACAAGAATAAGCCTAGGGAGGTAAACAATGACCTAATTGTTCATCCAATGACACAGACACAACTATTGGATGCACAAGATTGGTTAGAAACCCTAATTGGACAAGAATAAGCCTAGGGAGGTCGAAAATGACCTAATTGTTCATCCAATGACACAAACACAACTATTGGATGCACAAGATTGGTTAGAAACCCTAATTGGACAAGCATAAGCCTAGGGAGGATGAAAATGACCTAATAAATGTTCATCCAATGACACAAAACACCTATTGGATGCACAATATTGGTTAAACACCCTAATTGTACAAGATTAAATGTAGAGAGGACGAAAATGACCTAAATATTCACCAATGACACAAAACACCTATTGGATGCACAAGATTGGTTAAAAACACTAATTGGACAAGAATTAGCCTAGGGAGGACGAAAATGACCAAAATGTTCATCCAATGACACAAAAACACCTAATGGATGCACAATATTGGTTAAAAAATCTTAATTGGACAAGAATTACCCTTGGGAGGACGAAAATGACCTAAATGTTCATCGAATGACATAAAAACACCTAATGGATGCACAAGATTGGTTAAAAATCCTAAATGGACTACATTAAGTGGAGAGAGGACGAAAATGACCTAAATGTTAATCCAATGACACAAAATACACCTATTGGATGCACAAGATTGGTTAGAAACCCTAATTGGACAAGAATAAGCCTAGGGAGGTAAACAATGACCTAATTGTTCATCCAATGACACAGACACAACTAGTGCATGCACAAGATTGGTTAGAAACCCAAATTGGACAAGAGTAAGCTTTGGGAGGTCGAAAATGAGCTAATTGTTCATCCAATGACACAAACACAACTATTGGATGCACAAGATTGGTTAGAAACCCTAATTGGACAAGCATAAGCCTAGGGAGGATGAAAATGACCTAAATGTTAATCCAATGACACAAAATACACCTATTGGATGCACAAGATTGGTTAGAAACCCTAATTGGACAAGAATAAGCCTAGGGAGGTAAACAATGACCTAATTGTTCATCCAATGACACAGACACAACTATTGGATGCACAAGATTGGTTAGAAACCCTAATTGGACAAGAATAAGCCTAGGGAGGTCGAAAATGACCTAATTGTTCATCCAATGACACAAACACAACTATTGGATGCACAAGATTGGTTAGAAACCCTAATTGGACAAGCATAAGCCTAGGGAGGATGAAAATGACCTAATAAATGTTCATCCAATGACACAAAACACCTATTGGATGCACAATATTGGTTAAACACCCTAATTTTACAAGATTAAGTGTAGAGAGGACGAAAATGACCTAAATATTCACCAATGACACAAAACACCTATTGGATGCACAAGATTGGTTAAAAACACTAATTGGACAAGAATTAGCCTAGGGAGGACGAAAATGACCAAAATGTTCATCCAATGACACAAAAACACCTAATGGATGCACAATATTGGTTAAAAAATCTTAATTGGACAAGAATTACCCTTGGGAGGACGAAAATGACCTAAATGTTCATCGAATGACATAAAAACACCTAATGGATGCACAAGATTGGTTAAAAATCCTAAATGGACTACATTAAGTGGAGAGAGGACGAAAATGACCTAAATGTTAATCCAATGACACAAAATACACCTATTGGATGCACAAGATTGGTTAGAAACCCTAATTGGACAAGAATAAGCCTAGGGAGGTCGAAAATGACCTAATTGTTCATCCAATGACACAAACACAACTATTGGATGCACAAGATTGGTTAGAAACCCTAATTGGACAAGATTAAGTGTAGGGAGGTCGAAAATGACATAAAAATCATCCAACGATACAAACACACCTATTAGATGCACAAGATTGGTTAAAAACCCTAATTGGAAAAGAATTAGCCTAGGGAGGACGAAAATGACCTAAATGTTCATCCAATTACACAAAACACCTATTGGATGCACAAGATTGGTTAAAAACCTTAATTGGACAAGATTAAGTGTAGCGAGGACGAAAATGACCTAAATGTTCATCCAATGACACAAAACACCTATTGGACGCACATGATTGGTTAAAAACCCTAATTGGACAAGAATTAGCCTAGGCAGGACGAAAATGACCTAAATGTTCATCCAATGACACAAAAACACCTAATGGATGCACATGATTGGTTAAAAACCCTAATTGGCCAAGAATTAGCCTAGGGAGGACGAAAATGACCTAGATGTTCATCCAATGACATAAAAACACCTAATGGATGCACAAGATTGGGTAGAAACCCTAATTGGACAAGATTAAGTTCAGGGTGGACGAAAATGACCTAATTGTTCATCCAATGACACAAAACACCTATTGGATGCACAAGATTGGTTATAAACCCTAATTAGACCAGATTAAGTGTACGGAGGACGAAAATGAACAAAATGTTCATCCAATGACACAAAAACACCTAATGGATGCACAAGATTGGTTAAAAACCCTAATTGGACTACACTAAGTCTAAGGAGGACGAAAATGACCTAAATGTTCATCCAATGACACAAAACACCTATTGGATGCACAAGATTGGTTAAAAACCCTAATTGGACAAGAATTAGCCTAGGGAGGACGAAAATCACCTAATTGTTCATCCAATGACACAAAAACACCTATTGAATGCACAAGATTGGTTAGAAACTCGAATTGGACAAGATTAAGTGTAGGGAGGACGAAAATGACCTAAATGTTCATCCAATGACACAAAAACACCTAATGGATGCACAAGATTGGTTAAAAACCCTAATTGGACAACATTAAGTGTAGGGAGGACGAAAATGACCTAAATGTTCATCCAATGACACAAAACACCTATTGGTTGCACAAGATTTGTTAAAAACCCTAATTAGACAAGAATTAGCCTAGGGAGGACGAAAATGACCTAATTGTTCATCCAATGACACAAACACACCTATTGGATGCACAAGATTGGTTAAATACCCTAATTGGCCAAGAATTAGCCTAGGGAGGACGAAAATGACCTAGATGTTCATCCAACGACATAAAAACACCTAATGGATGCACAAGATTGGTTAAAAACCCTAATTGGACTACATTAAGTGTAGGGAGGAAGAAAATGACCTAAATGTTCATCCAATTACACAAAACACCTATTGGATGCACAAGATTGGGTAAAAACCTTAATTGGACAAGATTAAGTGTAGGGAGGATGAAAATGACCTAAATGTTCATCCAATGACACAAAACACCTATTGGATGCACAGGATTGGTTAAAAACCCTAACTGGACAAGAATTAGCCTAGGCAGGACGAAAATGACCTAAATGTTCATCCAATGACACAAAAACACCTAATGGATGCACAAGATTGGTTAAAAACCCTAATTGGCCAAGAATTAGCCTAGGAAGAACGAAAATGACCTAGATGTTCATCCAACGACACAAAACACCTATTGGATGCACAAGATTGGTTAGAAACACTAATTGGATAAGATTAAGTTTAGGGAGCACGAAAATGACCTAATTGTGCCTCCAATGACACAAAACACCTATTGGATGCACAAGATTGGTTAAAAACCTTAATTGGACAAGATTAAGTGTAGGGAGGACGAAAATGACCTAAATGTTCATCCAATGACACAAAACACCTATTGGATGCACAGGATTGGTTAAAAACCCTAACTGGACAAGAATTAGCCTAGGCAGGACGAAAATGACCTAAATGTTCATCCAATGACACAAAAACACCTAATGGATGCACAAGATTGGTTAAAAACCCTAATTGGCCAAGAATTAGCCTAGGGGGAACGAAAATAACCTAGATGTTCATCCAACGACACAAAACACCTATTGGATGCACATGATTGGTTAGAAACACTAATTGGACAAGATTAAGTTTAGGGAGCACGAAAATGACCTAATTGTGCCTCCAATGACACAAAACACCTATTGGATGCACAAGATTGGTTAAAAACCTTAATTGGACAAGATTAAGTGTAGGGAGGACGAAAATGACCTAAATGTTCATCCAATGACACAAAACACCTATTGGATGCACAAGATTGGTTAAAAACCCTAATTGGACAAGAATTAGCCTAGGGAGGACGAAAATGACCTAAATGTTCATCAAATGATACAAAAACACCTATTGGATGCACAAAATTGGTTAGAAACCCTAATTGGACAAGATTAAGTGTAGGGAGGACGAAAATGACATAAATATTCATCCAATGACACAAAAACACCTATTGGATGCACAAGATTGGTTAAAAACCCTAATTGGACAAGAGTTAGCCTAGGGAGGATGAAAATGACGTAAATGTTCATCCAATGACACAAAAACACCTATTGGAAGTACAAGATTGGTTAGAAACCCTAATTGGACAAGAATTAGCCTAGGGAAGACGAAAATGACCTAAATGTTCATCCAATGACACAAAACACCTATTGGATGCACAAGATTGGTTAAAAACCCTAATTGGACAAGAATTAGCCTAGGGAGGACGAAAATGACCTAAATGTTCATCCAATGACACAAAAACACCTATTGGATGCACAAGATTGGTTAAAAACCCTAATTGGACAAAAATTAGCCTAGGGAGGACGAAAATGACCTAATTGTTCATCCAATGACACAAATAAACCAATTGGATGCACATGATTGGTTAGAAACCCTAATTGGACAAGATTAAGTTTTGGGAGGACGAAAATGACCTAAATGTTCATCCAATGACACAAAACACCTATTGGATGCACAAGATTGGTTAAAAACCCTAATTGGACAAGAATTAGCCTAGGGAGGACGAAAATGACCTAAATGTTCATCCAATGACACAAAACACCTATTGGATGCACAAGATTGGTTAAAAACCGTAATTGGAGAAGAATTAGCCTAGGGAGGACGAATGACCTAATTGTTCATCCAATGACACAAACACAACTATTGGATGCACAAGATTGGTTAGAAACCCTAATTGGACAAGCATAAGCCTAGGGAGGATGAAAATGACCTAAATATTCATCCAATGACACAAAACACCTATTGGATGCACAAGATTCGTTAAAAACCCTAATTGGACAAGAATAAGTGTAGGGAGGACGAAAATGACCTAAATGTTCATCCAATGACACAAAACACCTATTGGATGCACAAGATTGGTTAAAAACCCTAATTGGACAAGAATTAGCCTAGGGAGGACGAAAATGACCTAAATGTTCATCCAATGACACGAAACACCTATTGGATGCACAAGATGGGTTAAAAACCCTAATTGGACAAGAATTAGCCTAGGGAGGACGAAAATGATCTAATTGTTCATCCAATGACCCAAAAACACCTATTGGATGCACAAGATTGGTTAGAAACCCTAATTGGACAAGAATTAGCCTAGGGAGGACGAAAATGACCTAATTGTTCATCCAATGACACAAAAACACCTATTGGATGCACAAGATTGGTCAGAAACCCTAATTGGACAAGATTAAGTTTAGGGAGAACGAAAATGAGCTAAATGTTCATCTAATGACACAAAAACAACAATTGGATGCACAAGATTGGTTAAAAACCCTAATTGGACAAGATTAAGTGTAGGGAGGACGAAAATGACCTAAATGTTCATCCAATGACACAAAACACCTATTGGATGCACAAGATTGGTTAAAAACCCTAATTGGACAAGAATTAGCCTAGGGAGGACGAAAATGACCTAAATGTTCATCCAATGACACAAAACACCTATTGGATGCACAAGATTGTTTAAAAACCCTAATTGGACAAGATTAAGTGTAGGGAGGACGAAAATGACCTAAATGTTCATCCAATGACACAAAACACCTATTGGATGCACAAGATTGGTTAAAAACCCTAATTGGACAAGAATTAGCGTAGGGAGGACGAAAATGACCTAAATGTTCATCCAATGACACAAAACACCTATTGGATGCACAAGATTGGTTAAAAACCCTAATTGGACAAGAATTATCATAGGGAGGACGAAAATGACCTAATTGTTCATCCAATGACACAAAAACACCAATTGGAAGCACAAGATTGGTTAAAAACCCTAATTGGACAAGATTAAGTTTAGGGAGGACGAAAATGACCTAAATATTCATCCAATGACACAACACACCTATTGAATGAACAAGATTGGTTAAAAACCCTAATTGGACAAGATTAAGTGTAGGGAGGACGAAAATGACCTAAATGTTCATCCAATGACACAAAAACACCTATTGGATGCACAAGATTGGTTAAAAACCCTAATTGAACAAGATTAAGTGTAGGGAGGACGAAAATGACCTAAATGTTCATCCAATGACACAAAACACCTATTGGATGCACAAGATTGGTTAAAAACCCTAATTGGACAAGATTAAGTTTAGGGAGGACGAAAATGACCTAAATGTTCATCCAATGAAACAAAACATCTATTGGATGCACAAGATTGGTTAAAAACCCTAATTGGATAAGACTTAGACTAAGGAGGACGAAAATGACCTAAATGTTCATCCAATGACACAAAACACCTATTGGATGCACAAGATTGGTTAAAAACCCTAATTGGACAAGAATTATCATAGGGAGGACGAAAATGACCTAATTGTTCATCCAATGACACAAAAACGCCAATTGGATGCACAAGATTGGTTAGAAACCCTAATTGGACAAGATAAAGTGTAGGGAGGACGAAAATGACCTAAGTGTTCATCCAATGACACAAAACACCTATTGGATGCACAAGATTGGTTAAAAACCCTAATTGGATAAGAATTAGCCTAGGGAGGACGAAAATGACCTAAATGTTCATCCAATGACACAAAACACCTATTGGATGCACAAGATTGGTTAGAAACCCTAATTGGACATGGTTAAGTTTAGGGAGGACCAAAATGACCTAATTGTTCATCCAATGACACAAAACACCTATTGGATGCACAAGATTGGTTAAAAACCCTAATTGGACAAGAATTAGCCTAGGGAGGACGAAAATGACCTAAATGTTCATCCAATGACACAAAAACACCTAATGGATGCACATGATTGGTTAAAAACCCTAATTGGACTACATTAATTGTAAGGAGGACGAAAATGACCTAAATGTTCATCCAATGACTCAAAACACCTATTGGATGCACAAGATTGGTTAAAAACCCTAATTGGACAAGAATTAGCCGAGGGTGGACGAAAATGACCTAATTGTTCATCCAATGACCCAAACACACCAATTGGATGCACAAGATTGGCTAGAAACCCTAATTGGACAAGAATAAGCCTAGGAGGTCGAAAATGACCTAATTGTTCATCCAATGACACAAAACACCTATTGGATGCACAAGATTGGTTAAAAACCCTAATTGGACAAGAATTAGCCTAGGGAGGACTAATGACCTAATTGTTCATCCAATGACAAAAACACAACTATTGGATGCACAAGATTGGTTAGAAACCTTAATTGGACAAGCATAAGCCTAGGGAGGATGAAAATTACCTAAATGTTCATCCAATGACGCAAAACACCTATTGGATGCACAATATTCGTTAAATACCCTAATTGGACAAGATTAAGTGTAGAGAGGATGAAAATAACCTAAATGTTCATCCAATGACACAAAAACACCTAATTGATGCACAAGATTGGTTAAAAACCCTAATTGGACTAGAATTAGCCTTGGGAGGACGAAAATGACCTAAATGTTCATCCAATGACACAAAAACACCTAATGGATGCACAAGATTGGTTAAAAACCCTAATTGGACTACATTAAGTGTAAGGAGGACGAAAATGACCTAAATGTTCATCCAATGACACAAAACACCTATTGGATGCACAAGATTGGTTAAAAACCCTAATTGGACAAGAATTAGCCTAGGGAGGACGAAAATGACCTAAATGTTCATCCAATGACACAAAAACACCTAATGGATGCACAAGATTGGTTAAAAACCCTAATTGGACAAGACTAAGTGTAGGGAGGACGAAAATGACCTAAATGTTCATCCAATGACACAAAACACCTATTGGATGCACAAGATTGGTTAGAAACCCTAATTGGACAAGATTAAGTTTAGGGTGGACGAAAATGACCTAATTGTTCATCCAATGACACAAAACACCTATTGGATGCACAAGATTGGTTATAAACCCTAATTGGACCAGATTAAGTGTAGGGAGGACGAAAATGACCAAAATGTTCATCCAATGACACAAAAACACCTAATGGATGCCCAAGATTGGTTAAAAACCCTAATTGGACTACATTAAGTCTAACGAGGACGAAAATGACCTAAATGTTCATCCAATGACACAAAACATCTATTGGATGCACAAGAATGGTTAAAAACCCTAATTGGACAAGAATTAGCCTAGGGAGGACGAAAATCACCTAATTGTTCATCCAATGACACAAAAACACCTATTGAATGCACAAGATTGGTTAGAAACCCTAATTGGACAAAATTAAGTGTAGAGAGGTCGAAAATGACATAAAAATCATCTAACGATACAAACACACCTATTGGATGCACAAGATTGGTTAAAAACCCTAATTAAACAAGAATTAGCTTAGGGAGGACGAAAATGACCTAAATGTTCATCCAATGACACAAAAACACCTAATGGATGCACAAGATTGGTTAAAAACCCTAATTGGACAACATTAAGGGTAGGGAGGACGAAAATGACCTAAATGTTCATCCAATGACACAAAAAACCTATTAGATGCACAAGATTTGTTAAAAATCCTAATTAGACAAGAATTAGCCTAGGGAGGACGAAAATGACCTAATTGTTCATCCAATGACACAAACACACCTATTGGATGCACAAGATTGGTTAGAAATCCTAATTGCACCAGAATAAGCCTAGGGAGGTCGAAAATGACCTAATTGTTCATCCAATAACACAAACACAACTATTGGATGCACAAGATTGGTTAGAAACTCTAATTGGACCAGAATAAGCCTAGGGAGGTCGAAAATGACCTAATTGTTCATCCAATGACACAAAACACCTATTGGATGCACAAGATTGGTTAAAAACCCTAGTTGGACAAGAATTAGCCTAGGGAGGACGAAAATGACCTAAATGTTCATCCAATGACACAAACACAACTATTGGACGCACAAGATTGGTTAGAAACCCTAATTGGACAAGCATAAGCCTAGGGAAGATAAAAATGACCTAATTGTTCATCCAATGACACAAAACACCTATTGGATGCACAAGATTGGTTAAAAACCCTAATTGGACAAGAATTAGCCTAGGGAGCACGAAAATGACCGAAATGTTCATCCAATGACACAAAAACACCTAATGGATGCACAAGATTGGTTAAAAACCCTAATTGGACAAGAATTAGCCTAGGGAGGACGAAAATGACCTAGATGTTCATCCAACAACATAAAAACACCTAATGGATGCACAAGATTGGTTAAAAACCCTAATTGGACTACATTAAGTGTAGGGAGGAAGAAAATGACCTAAATGTTCATCCAATTACACAACACCTATTGGATGCACAAGATTGGGTAAAAACCTTAATTGGACAAGATTAAGTGTAGGGAGGACGAAAATGACCTAAATGTTCATCCAATGACACAAAACACCTATTGGATACACAGGATTGGTTAAAAACCCTAACTGGACAAGAATTAGCCTAGGCAGGACGAAAATGACCTAAATGTTCATCCAATGACACAAAAACACCTAATGGATGCACAAGATTGGTTAAAAACCCTAATTGGCCAACATTAAGTGTAGGGAGGACGAAAATGACCTAAATGTTCATCCAATGACACAAAACACCTATTGGATGCACAAGATTTGTTAAAAATCCTAATTAGACAAGAATTAGCCTAGGGAGGACGAAAATGACCTAATTGTTCATCCAATGACACAAACAAACCTATTGGATGCACAAGATTGGTTAGAAATCCTAATTGCACCAGAATAAGCCTAGGGAGGTCGAAAATGACCTAATTGTTCATCCAATAACACAAACACAACTATTGGATGCACAAGATTGGTTAGAAACTCTAATTGGACCAGAATAAGCCTAGGGAGGTCGAAAATGACCTAATTGTTCATCCAATGACACAAAACACCTATTGGATGCACAAGATTGGTTAAAAACCCTAGTTGGACAAGAATTAGCCTAGGGAGGACGAAAATGACCTAAATGTTCATCCAATGACACAAAAACACCTAATGGATGCACAAGATTGGTTAAAAACCCTAATTGGACTACATTAAGTGTAGGGAGGACAAAAATGACCTAAATGTTCATCAAATGACACAAAACACCTATTGGATGCTCAAGATTGGTTAAAAATCCTAATTGGACAAGAATTAGCCTAGGGAGGACGAAAATGACCAAATTGTTCATCCAATGACACAAACACACCTATTGGATGCACAAGATTGGTTAGAAACCCTAATTGGACAAGAATAAGCCTAGGGAGGTAAACAATGACCTATTTGTTCATCCAATGACACAGACACAACTATTGGATGCACAAGATTGGTTAGAAACCCTAATTGGACAAGAATAAGCCTAGGGAGGTCGAAAATGACCTAATTGTTCATCCAATGACACAAACACACCTATTGGATGCACAAGATTGGTTAAAAACCCTAATTGGACAAGAATTAGCCTAGGGAGGACGAAAATGACCTAAATGTTCATCCAATGACACAAAATCACCTAATGGATGCACAAGATTGGTTAAAAACCCTAGTTGGACAACATTAAGGGTAAGGAGGACGAAAATGACCTAAATGTTCATCCAATGACACAAAACACCTATTGGATGCACAAGATTTGTTAAAAATCCTAATTAGACAAGAATTAGCCTAGGGAGGACGAAAATGACCTAATTGTTCATCCAATGACACAAACACACCTATTGGATGCACAAGATTGGTTAGAAACCCTAATTGGACCAGAATAAGCCTAGCGAGGTCGAAAATGACCTAATTGTTCATCCAATAACACAAACACAACTATTGGATGCACAAGATTGGTTAGAAACCCTAATTGGACAAGCATAAGCCTAGGGAAGATAAAAATGACCTAAATGTTCATCCAATGACACAAAACACCTATTGGATGCACAAGATTGGTTAGAAACACTAATTGGACAAGATTAAGTTTAGGGAGCACGAAAATGACCTAATTGTGCCTCCAATGACACAAAACACCTATTGGATGCACAAGATTGGTTAAAAACCTTAATTGGACAAGATTAAGTGTAGGGAGGACGAAAATGACCTAAATGTTCATCTAATGACACAAAACACCTATTGGATGCACAAGATTGGTTAAAAACCCTAGTTGGACAAGAATTAGCCTAGGGAGGACGAAAATGACCTAAATGTTCATCGAATGACACAAAAACACCTAATGGATGCACAAGATTGGTTAAAAACCCTAATTGGACTACATTAAGTGTAGGGAGGACGAAAATGACCTAAATGTTCATCCAATGACACAAAACACCTATTGGATGCACAAGATTTGTTAAAAACCCTAATTAGACAAGAATTAGCCTAGGAAGGACGAAAATGACCATATTTGTTCATCCAATGACATAAACACACCTATTGGAGGCACAAGATTGGTTAGAAACCCTAATTGGACCAGAATAAGCCTAGGGAGGTAAACAATGACCTAATTGTTCATCCAATGACACAGACACAACTATTGGATGCACAAGATTGGTTAGAAACCCTAATTGGACAAGCATAACCCTAGGGAGGATGAAAATGACCTAAATGTTCATCCAATGACACAAAACACACCTATTGGATGCACAAGATTGGTTAGAAACCTTAATTGGACAAGAATAAGATTAGGGAGGTAAACAATGACCTAATTGTTCATCCAATGACACAGACACAACTATTAGATGAACAAGATTGGTTAGAAACCCTAATTGGACAAGAATAAGCCTAGGAAGGTCGAAAATGACCTAATTGTCCATCTAATGACACAAACACAACTATTGGATGCACAAGATTGGTTAAAAACCCTAATTGGATTACATTAAGTGTAGGGAGGACGAAAATGACCTAAATGTTCATCCAATGACACAAAACACCTATTGGATGCACAAGATTTGTTAAAAACCCTAATTAGACAAGAATTAGCCTAGGGAGGACGAAAATGACCTAATTGTTCATCCAATGACACAAACACACCTATTGGATGCACAAGATTGGTTAGAAACCCTAATTGCACCAGAATAAGCCTAGGGAGGTCGAAAATGACCGGATTGTTCATCCAATAACACAAACACAACTATTGGATGCACAAGATTGGTTAGAAACTCTAATTGGACAAGAATTAGCCTAGGGAGGACGAAAATGACCTAAATGTTCATCCAACGACACAAAAACACCTAATGGATGCACAAGATTGGTTAAAAACCCTAATTGGACTACGTTAAGTGTAGGGAGGACAAAAATGACCTAAATGTTCATCCAATGACACAAAACACCTATTGGATGCATAAGATTGGTTAAAAACCCTAATTAGACAAGAATTAGCCTAGGGAGGACGAAAATGACCTAATTGTTCATCCAATGACACAAACACACCTATTGGATGCACAAGATTGGTTAGAAACCCTAATTGCACCAGAATAAGCCTAGGGAGGTCGAAAATGACCTAATTGTTCATCCAATAACACAAACACAACTATTGGATGCACAAGATTGGTTAGAAACTCTAATTGGACAAGAATTAGCCTAGGGAGGACGAAAATGACCTAAATGTTCATCCAATGACACAAAAACACCTAATGGATGCACAAGATTGGTTAAAAACCCTAATTGGACTACATTAAGTGTAGGGAGGACAAAAATGACCTAAATGTTCATCCAATGACACAAAACACCTATTGGATGCACAAGATTTGTTAAAAACCCTAATTAGACAAGAATTAGCCTAGGGAGGACGAAAATGACCTAATTGTTCATCCAATGACACAAACACACCTATTGGATGCACAAGATTGGTTAGAAACCTTAATTGGACCAGAATAAGCCTAGGGAGGACGAAAATGACCTAAATGTTCATCCAATGACACAAAACACCTATTGGATGCACAAGATTGATTAAAAACCCTAATTGGACAAGAATTAGCCTAGGGAGGATGAAAATGACTTAATTGTTCATCCAATGACACAAAAACACCTATTGAATGCACAAGATTGGTTAGAAACCCTAATTGGACAAGATTAAGTGTAGGGAGGTCGAAAATGACATAAAAATCATCCAACGACACAAACACACCTATTGGATGCACAAGATTGGTTAAAAACCCTAATTGGACAAGAATTAGCCTAGGGAGGACGAAAATGACCTAAATGTTCATCCAATGACACAAAAACACCTAATGGATGCACAAGATTGGTTAAAAACCCTAATTGGACAACATTAAGTGTAGGGAGGACGAAAATGACCTAAATGTTCATCCAATGACACAAAACACCTATTGGATGCACAAGATTTGTTAAAAACCCTAATTAGACAAGAATTAGCCCAGGGAGGACGAAAATGACCTAATTGTTCATCCAAAGACACAAACACACCTATTGGATGCACATGATTGGTTAGAAACCCTAATTGGACAAGAATAAGCCTAGGGAGGTAAACAATGACCTAATTGTTCATCCAATGACACAGACACAACTATTGGATGCACAAGATTGGTTAGAAACCCTAATTGGACAAGAATAAGCCTAGGGAGGACGAAAATGACCTAATTGTTCATCCAATGACACAAACACAACTATTGGATGCACAAGATTGGTTAGAAACCCTAATTGGACAAGAATAAGCCTAGGGAGGTCGAAAATGACCTAATTGTTCATCCAATGACACAAACACAACTATTGGATGCACAAGATTGGATAGAAACCCTAATTGGACAAGCATAAGCCTAGGGAGGATGAAAATGACCTAATAAATGTTCATCCAATGACACAAAACACCTATTGGATGCACAATATTGGTTAAACACCCTAATTGTACAAGATTAAGTGTAGAGAGGACGAAAATGACCTAAATGTTCACCAATGACACAAAACACCTATTGGATGCACAAGATTGGTTAAAAACACTAATTGGACAAGAATTAGCCTAGGGAGGACGAAAATGACCAAAATGTTCATCCAATGACACAAAAACACCTAATGGATGCACAATATTGGTTAAAAACCCTAATTGGACAAGAATTAGCCTTGGGAGGACGAAAATGACCATATTTGTTCATCCAATGACATAAACACACCTATTGGAGGCACAAGATTGGTTAGAAACCCTAATTGGACCAGAATAAGCCTAGGGAGGTAAACAATGACCTAATTGTTCATCCAATGACACTGACACAACTATTGGATGCACAAGATTGGTTAGAAACCCTAATTGGACAAGCATAACCCTAGGGAGGATGAAAATGACCTAAATGTTCATCCAATGACACAAAACACACCTATTGGACGCACAAGATTGGTTAGAAACCCTAATTGGACAAGAATAAGATTAGGGAGGTAAACAATGACCTAATTGTTCATCCAATGACACAGACACAACTATTAGATGAACAAGATTGGTTAGAAACCCTAATTGGACAAGAATAAGCCAAGGAAGGTCGAAAATGACCTAATTGTCCATCTAATGACACAAACACAACTATTGGATGCACAAGATTGGTTAAAAACCCTAATTGGATTACATTAAGTGTAGGGAGGACGAAAATGACCTAAATGTTCATCCAATGACACAAAACACCTATTGGATGCACAAGATTTGTTAAAAACCCTAATTAGACAAGAATTAGCCTAGGGAGGACGAAAATGACCTAATTGTTCATCCAATGACACAAACACACCTATTGGATGCACAAGATTGGTTAGAAACCCTAATTGCACCAGAATAAGTCTAGGGAGGTCGAAAATGACCTAATTGTTCATCCAATAACACAAACACAACTATTGGATGCACAAGATTGGTTAGAAACTCTAATTGGACAAGAATTAGCCTAGGGAGGACGAAAATGACCTAAATGTTCATCCAATGACACAAAA
>JBBPBS010000390.1:103950-116510 GCA_037974835.1 Cicer judaicum
CAATGACACAAACACACCTATTGGATGCACAAGATTGGTTAGAAACCCTAATTGGACCAGAATAAGCCTAGCGAGGTCGAAAATGACCTAATTGTTCATCCAATAACACAAACACAACTATTGGATGCACAAGATTGGTTAGAAACCCTAATTGGACAAGCATAAGCCTAGGGAAGATAAAAATGACCTAAATGTTCATCCAATGACACAAAACACCTATTGGATGCACAAGATTGGTTAAAAACCTTAATTGGACAAGATAAAGTGTAGGGAGGACGAAAATGACCTAAATGTTCATCCAATGACACAAAACACCTATTGGATGCACAAGATTGGTTAAAAACCTTAATTGGACAAGATTAAGTGTAGGGAGGACGAAAATGACCTAAATGTTCATCCAATGACACAAAACACCTATTGGATGCACAAGATTGGTTAAAAACCCTAATTGGACAAGAATTAGCCTAGGGAGGAAGAAAATGACCTTATTGTTCATCCAATGACACAAAAACACCTATCGGATGCACAAGATCGGGTAGAAACCCTAATTGAACAAGATTTAGTGTAGGGAGGACGAAAATGACCTAAATGTTCATCCAATGACACAAAACACCTATTGGATGCACAAGATTGGTTAAAAACCCTAATTGGACAAGATTAAGTGTAGGGAGGACGAAAATGATCTAAATGTTTATCCAATGACACAAAAACACCTATCGGATGCACAAGATTGGTTAGAAACCCTAATTGAACAAGATTAAGTTTAGGGAGGACGAAAATGACCTAAATGTTCATCCAATGACACAAAACACCTATTGGATGCACAAGATTGGTTAAAAACCCTAATTGGATAAGAATTAGCCTAAGGAGGACAAAAATGACCTAAATGTTCATCCAATGACACAAAACACCTATTGGATGCACAAGATTGGTTAAAAACCCTAATTGGACAAGAATTAGCCTAGGGAGGACGAAAATGACCTAATTGTTCATCCAATGACACAAAAACACCTATTGGATGCACAAGATTGGTTAGAAACCCTAATTGGACAAGATTAAGTTTAGGGAGGACGAAAATGACCTAAATGTTCATCTAATGACGCAAAACACCTATGGGATGCACAAGATTGGTTAAAAACCCTAATTGGACAAGAATTAGCCTAGGGAGGACGAAAATGACCTAATTGTTCATCCAATGACACAAAAACACCTATTGGATGCACAAGATTGGTTAGAAACCCTAATTGGACAAGATTAACTGTAGGGAGGACGAAAATGACCTAAATGTTCATCCAATGACACAAAACACCTATTGGATGCACAAGATTGGTTAAAAACCCTAATTGGACAAGAATTAGCCTAGGGAGGACGAAAATGACCTAATTGTTCATCCAATGACACAAAAACACCTCTTGGATGCACAAGATTGGTTAGAAACCCTAATTGGACAAGATTAAGTGTAGGGAGGACGAAAATGACCTAAATGTTCATCCAATGACACAAAACACCTATTTGATGCACAAGATTGGTTAAAAACCCTAATTGGACAAGAATTAGCCTAGGGAGGACGAAAATGACCTAATTGTTCATCCAATGACACAAAAACACCTATTGGATGCACAAGATTGGTTAGAAACCCTAATTGGACAAGAATTAGCCTAGGGAGAACGAAAATGATCTAATTGTTCATCCAATAACACAAAAACACCTATTGGATGCACAAGATTGGTTAAAAAACCTAATTGGACAAGATTAAGTGTAGGGAGAACGAAAATGACCTAAATGTTCATCCAATGACACAAAACACCTATTGGATGCACAAGATTGGTTAAAAACCCTAATTGGACAAGAATTAGCCTAGGGAGGACGAAAATGACCTAATTGTTCATCCAATGACACAATAACACGTGTTGGATGCACAAGATTGGTTAATAACCCTAATTGGACAAGAATTAGCCTAGGGAGGACGAAAATGACCTAATTGTTCATCCAATGACACAAAACACCAATTGGATGCACAAGATTGGTTAAAAACCCTAATTGGACAAGAATTAGCCTAGGGAGGACGAAAATGACCTAATTGTTCATCCAATGACACAAAACACCTATTGGATGCACAAGATTGGTCAGAAATCCTAATTGGACAAGATTAAGTTTAGGGAGAACGAAAATGACCTTAATGTTCATCGAATGACACAAAACACCTATTGGATGCACAAGAATGGTTAAAAGCCCTAATTGGACAAGAATTAGCCTAGGGAGGACGAAAATGACCTAATTGTTCATCCAATGACACAAAAACACCTATTGGATGCACAAGATTGGTCAGAAACCCTAATTGGACAAGATTAAGTTTAGGGAGGACGAAAATGACCTAAATGTTCATCCAATGACACAAAAACACCTATTGGATGCACAAGATTGGTTAAAAACCCTAATTGGACAAGATTAAGTGTAGGGAGGACGAAAATGACCTAAATGTTCATCCAATGATACAAAACACCTATTGGATGCACAAGATTGGTTAAAAACCCTAATTGGACAAGAATTAGCCTAGGGAGGACGAAAATGACCTAAATGTTCATCCAATGACACAAAAACACCTAATGGATGCACAAGATTGGTTAAAAACCCTAATTGGACAAAATTAAGTGTAGGGAGGACGAAAATGACCTAAATGTTCATCCAACGACACAAAACACCTACTGGATGCACAAGAGTGGTTAAAAACCCTAATTGGACAAGAATTAGCCTAGGGAAGACGAAAATGACCTAATTGTTCATCCAATGACACAAACACAACTATTGGATGCACAAGATTTGTTAAAAACCCTAATTGGACAAGCATAAGCCTAAGGAGGACAAAAATGACATAAATGTTCATCCAATGACACAAAGACACCTTATGGATGTACAAGATTGGTTAAAAACACTAATTGGACAAGATTAAGTGTAGGGAGGACGAAAATGACCTAAATGTTCATCCAACGAGACAAAACACCTATTGGATGCACAAGATTGGTTAAAAACCCTAATTGGACAAGAATTAGCCTA
Source organism: Cicer judaicum (assembly GCA_037974835.1). Classification (NCBI taxonomy): domain Eukaryota; kingdom Viridiplantae; phylum Streptophyta; class Magnoliopsida; order Fabales; family Fabaceae; genus Cicer; species Cicer judaicum. Next base: position 107,005 of record JBBPBS010000390.1, read on the forward strand.
GGGAGGACGAAAATGACCTAAATGTTCATCCAATGACACAAAAACACCTAATGGATGCACAAGATTGGTTAAAAACCCTAATTGGCCTACATTAAGTGTAGGGGGGACGAAAATGACCTAAATGTTCATCCAATGACCCAAAAACACCTAATGGATGCACAAGATTGGTTAAAAATCCTAATTGGACTACATTAAGTGTAGGGAGGACGAAAATGAACTAAATGTTCATCCCACGACCCAAAACACCTATTGGATGCACAAGATTGGTTAAAAACCCTAATTGGACAAGAATTAGCCTAGGGAGGACGAAAATGACCTAAATGTTCATCCAATGACACAAAAACACCTAATGGATGCACAAGATTGGTTAAAAACCCTAATTAGACAAGAATTAGCCTAGGGACGACGAAAATGACCTAAATGTTCATCCAATGAAACAAAACACCTATTGGATGCAAAAGATTGCCTAAAAACCCTAATTGGACTACATTAAGTCTAGGGAGGACGAAAATGACCTAAATGTTCATCCAATGACACAAAACTCCTATTGGATGCACAAGATTGGTTAAAAACCCTAATTGGACAAGAATTAGCCTAGGGAGGACGAAAATGACCTAAATCTTCATCCAATGACACAAAACACCTATTGGATGCACAACATTGGTTAGAAACCCTAATTGGACAAGATTAAGTTTAGGGAGGACAAAAATTACCTAATTGTTCATCCAATGACACAAAACACCTATTGGATGCACAAGATTAGTTAAAAAACCCTAATTGCACTACATTAAGTGTAGGGAGGACGAAAATGACCTAAATGTTCATCCAATGATACAAAACACCTATTGGATGCACAAGATTGGTTAAAAACCCTAATTGGACAAGAATTAGCCTAGGGAGGACGAAAATGACCTAAATGTTCATCCAATGACACAAAACACCTATTGGATGCACAAGATTGGTTAAAAACCCTAATTGGACAAGATTAAGTGTAGGGAGGACGAAAATGACCTAAATGTTCATTCAATGACACAAAACACCTATTGGATGCACAAGATTGGTTAAAAACCCTAATTGGACAAGAATTAGCCTAGGGAGGACGAAAATGATCTAAATGTTCATCCAATGACACAAAAACACCTAATGGATGCACAAGATTGGTTAAAAACCCTAATTGGACAAGACTAAGTGTAGGGAGGACGAAAATGACCTAAATGTTCATCCAATGACACAAAACACCTATTGGATGCACAAGATTGGTTAGAAACCCTAATTGGACAAGATTAAGTTTAGGGTGGACGAAAATGACCTAATTGTTCATCCAATGACACAAAACACCTATTGGATGCACAAGATTGGTTATAAACCCTAATTGGACCAGATTAAGTGTAGGGAGGACGAAAATGACCAAAATGTTCATCCAATGACACAAAAACACCTAATGGATGCCCAAGATTGGTTAAAAACCCTAATTGGACTACATTAAGTCTAACGAGGACGAAAATGACCTAAATGTTCATCCAATGACACAAAACATCTATTGGATGCACAAGATTGGTTAAAAACCCTAATTGGACAAGAATTAGCCTAGGGAGGACGAAAATCACCTAATTGTTCATCCAATGACACAAAAACACCTATTGAATGCACAAGATTGGTTAGAAACCCTAATTGGACAAGACTAAGTGTAGGGAGGTCGAAAATGACATAAAAATCATCTAACGATACAAACACACCTATTGGATGCACAAGATTGGTTAAAAACCCTAATTGGACAAGAATTAGCCTAGGGAGGACGAAAATGACCTAAATGTTCATCCAATGACACAAAAACACCTAATGGATGCACAAGATTGGTTAAAAACCCTAATTGGACAACATTAAGGGTAGGGAGGACGAAAATGACCTAAATGTTCATCCAATGACACAAAACACCTATTGGATGCACAAGATTTGTTAAAAATCCTAATTAGACAAGAATTAGCCTAGGGAGGACGAAAATGACCTAATTGTTCATGCAATGACACAAACACACCTATTGGATGCACAAGATTGGTTAGAAACCCTAATTGGACCAGAATAAGCCTAGCGAGGTCGAAAATGACCTAATTGTTCATCCAATAACACAAACACAACTATTGGATGCACAAGATTGGTTAGAAACCCTAATTGGACAAGCATAAGCCCAGGGAAGATAAAAATGACCTAAATGTTCATTCAATGACACAAAACACCTATTGGATGCACAAGATTGGTTAGAAACACTAATTGGACAAGATTAAGTTTAGGGAGCACGAAAATGACCTAATTGTGCCTCCAATGACACAAAACACCTATTGGATACAAAAGATTGGTTAAAAACCCTAATTAGACAAGATTAAGTGTAGTGAGGACGAAAATGACCTAAATGTTCATCCAATGACACAAAACACCTATTGGATGCACAAGATTGGTTAAAAACCCTAATTGGACAAGAATTAGCCTAGGGAGCACGAAAATGACCGAAATGTTCATCCAATGACACAAAAACACCTAATGGATGCACAAGATTGGTTAAAAACCCTAATTGGACAAGAATTAGCCTAGGGAGGACGAAAGTGACCTAGATGTTCATCCAACGACATAAAAACACCTAATGGATTCACAAGATTGGTTAAAAACCCTAATTGGACAAGAATTAGCCTAGGGAGGACGAAAATGACCTAGATGTTCATCCAACGACATAAAAACACCTAATGGATTCACAAGATTGGTTAAAAACCCTAATTGGACTACATTAAGTGTAGGGAGGACGAAAATGACCTAAATGTTCATCCAATGACACAAAACACCTATTGGATGCACAAGATTGGTTAGAAACACTAATTGGACAAGATTAAGTTTAGGGAGCACGAAAATGACCTAATTGTGCCTCCAATGACACAAAACACCTATTGGATGCAAAAGATTGGTTAAAAACCCTAATTAGACAAGATTAAGTGTAGGGAGAACGAAAATGACCTAAATGTTCATCCAATGACACAAAACACCTATTGGATGCACAAGATTGGTTAAAAACCCTAATTGGACAAGAATTAGCCTAGGGAGGACGAAAATGACCTAAATGTTCATCCAATGACACAAAAACACCTAATGGATGCACAAGATTGGTTAAAAACCCTAATTGGACAAGAATTAGCCTAGGGAGGACGAAAATGACCTAGATGTTCATCCAACGACATAAAAACACCTAATGGATTCACAAGATTGGTTAAAAACCCTAATTGGACAAGAATTAGCCTAGGGAGGACGAAAATGACCTAGATGTTCATCCAACGACATAAAAACACCTAATGGATTCACAAGATTGGTTAAAAACCCTAATTGGACAACATTAAGTGTAGGGAGGACGAAAATGACCTAAATGTTCATCCAATGACACAAAACACCTATTGGATGCACAAGATTTGTTAAAAATCCTAATTAGACAACAATTAGCCTACGGAGGACGAAAATGACCTAATTGTTCATCCAATGACACAAACACACCTATTGGATGCACAAGATTGGTTAGAAACCCTAATTGGACCAGAATAAGCCTAGCGAGGTCGAAAATGACCTAATTGTTCATCCAATAACACAAACACAACTATTGGATGCACAAGATTGGTTAGAAACCCTAATTGGACAAGCATAAGCCTAGGGAAGATAAAAATGACCTAAATGTTCATCCAATGACACAAACACACCTATTGGATGCACAAGATTGGTTAGAAACCCTAATTGGACAAGAATAAGCCTAGGGAGGTAAACATTGTCCTATTTGTTCATCCAATGACACAGACACAACTATTGGATGCACAAGATTGGTTAGAAACCCTAATTGGACAAGAATAAGCCTAGGGAGGTCGAAAATGACCTAATTGTTCATCCAATGACACAAACACAACTATTGGATGCACAAGATTGGATAGAAACCCTAATTGGACAAGCATAAGCCTAGGGAGGATGAAAATGACCTAATAAATGTTCATCCAATGACACAAAACACCTATTGGATGCACAATATTGGTTAAACACCCTAATTGTACAAGATTAAGTGTAGAGAGGACGAAAATGACCTAAATGTTCACCAATGACACAAAACACCTATTGGATGCACAAGATTGGTTAAAAACACTAATTGGACAAGAATTAGCCTAGGGAGGACGAAAATGACCAAAATGTTCATCCAATGACACAAAAATACCTAATGGATGCACAATATTGGTTAAAAACCCTAATTGGACAAGAATAAGCCTTGGGAGGACGAAAATGACCTAAATGTTCATCGAATGACATAAAAACACCTAATGGATGCACAAGATTGGTTAAAAACCCTAAATGGACTACATTAAGTGGAGAGAGGACGAAAATGACCTAAATGTTCATCCAATGATACAAAACAGCTATTGGATGCACAAGATTGGTTAAAAACCCTAATTGGACAAGAATTAGCCTAGGGAGGACGAAAATCACCTAATTGTTCATCCAATGACACAAAAACACCTATTGAATGCACAAGATTGGTTAGAAACCCGAATTGGACAAGATTAAGTGTAGGGAGGTCGAAAATGACATAAAAATCATCCAACGATACAAACACACCTATTGGATGCACAAGATTGGTTAAAAACCCTAATTGGACAAGAATTAGCCTAGGGAGGATGAAAATGACCTAAATGTTGACACAAAAACACCTAATGGATGCACAAGATTGGTTAAAAACCCTAATTGGACAACATTAAGTGTAGGGAGGACGAAAATGACCTAAATGTTCATCCAATGACACAAAACACCTATTGGATGCACAAGATTTGTTAAAAACCCTAATTAGACAAGAATTAGCATAGGGAGGACGAAAATGACCTAATTGTTCATCCAATGACACAAACACACCTATTGGATGCACAAGATTGGTTAAAAACCATAATTGGCCAAGAATTAGCCAAGGGAGGACGAAAATGACCTAGATGTTCATCCAACGACATAAAAACACCTAATGGATGCACAAGATTGGTTAAAAACCCTAATTGGACTACATTAAGTGTAGGGAGGAAGAAAATGACCTAAATGTTCATCCAATTACACAAAACACCTATTGGATGCACAAGATTGGTTAAAAACCTTAATTGGACAAGATTAAGTGTAAGGAGGACGAAAATGACCTAAATGTTCATCCAATGACACAAAACACCTATTGGATGCACAGGATTGGTTAAAAACCCTAACTGGACAAGAATTAGCCTAGGCAGGACGAAAATGACCTAAATGTTCATCCAATGACACAAAAACACCTAATGGATGCACAAGATTGGTTAAAAACCCTAATTGGCCAAGAATTAGCCTAGGGGGAACGAAAATAACCTAGATGTTCATCCAACGACACAAAACACCTATTGGATGCACATGATTGGTTAGAAACACTAATTGGACAAGATTAAGTTTAGGGAGCACGAAAATGACCTAATTGTGCCTCCAATGACACAAAACACCTATTGGATGCACAAGATTGGTTAAAAACCTTAATTGGACAAGATTAAGTGTAGGGAGGACGAAAATGACCTAAATGTTCATCCAATGACACAAAACACCTATTGGATGCACAAGATTGGTTAAAAACCCTAATTGGACAAGAATTAGCCTAGGGAGGACGAAAATCACCTAATTGTTCATCCAATGACACAAAAACACCTATTGAATGCACAAGATTGGTTAGAAACCCGAATTGGACAAGATTAAGTGTAGGGAGGTCGAAAATGACATAAAAATCATCCAACGATACAAACACACCTATTGGATGCACAAGATTGGTTAAAAACCCTAATTGGACAAGAATTAGCTTAGGGAAGATGAAAATGACCTAAATGTTGACACAAAAACACCTAATGGATGCACAAGATTGTTTAAAAACCTTAATTGGACAACATTAAGTGTAGGGAGGACGAAAATGACCTAAATGTTCATCCAATGACACAAAACACCTATTGGATGCACAAGATTTGTTAAAAACCCTAATTAGACAAGAATTAGCCTAGGGAGGACGAAAATGACCTAATTGTTCAACCAATGACACAAACACACCTATTGGATGCACAAGATTGGTTAAAAACCCTAATTGGCCAAGAATTAGCCAAGGGAGGATGAAAATGACCTAGATGTTCATCCAACGACATAAAAACACCTAATGGATGCACAAGATTGGTTAAAAACCCTAATTGGACTACATTAAGTGTAGGGAGGAAGAAAATGACCTAAATGTTCATCCAATTACACAAAACACCTATTGGATGCACAAGATTGGTTAAAAACCTTAATTGGACAAGATTAAGTGTAAGGAGGACGAAAATGACCTAAATGTTCATCCAATGACACAAAACACCTATTGGATGCACAGGATTGGTTAAAAACCCTAACTGGACAAGAATTAGCCTAGGCAGGACGAAAATGACCTAAATGTTCATCGAATGACACAAAAACACCTAATGGATGCACAAGATTGGTTAAAAACCCTAATTGGTCAAGAATTAGCCTAGGGGGAACGAAAATGACCTAGATGTTCATCCAACGACACAAAACACCTATTGGATGCACAAGATTGGTTAGAAACACTAATTGAACAAGATTAAGTTTAGGGAGCACGAAAATGACCTAATTGTGCCTCCAATGACACAATACACCTATTGGATGCACAAGATTGGTTAAAAACCTTAATTGGACAAGATTAAGTGTAGGGAGGACGAAAATGACCTAAATGTTCATCCAATGACACAAAACACCTATTGGATGCACAAGATTGGTTAAAAACCCTAATTGGACAAGAATTAGCCTAGGGAGGACGAAAATCACCTAATTGTTCATCCAATGACACAAAAACACCTATTGAATGCACAAAGATTGGTTAGAAACCCGAATTGGACAAGATTAAGTGTAGGGAGGTCGAAAATGACATAAAAATCATCCAACGATACAAACACACCTATTGGATGCACAAGATTGGTTAAAAACCCTAATTGGACAAGAATTAGCCTAGGGAGGACGAAAATGACCTAAATGTTCATCCAATGACACAAAAACACCTAATGGATGCACAAGATTGGTTAAAAACCCTAATTGGACAACATTAAGTGTAGGGAGGACGAAAATGACCTAAATGTTCATCCAATGACACAAAACACCTATTGGTTGCACAAGATTTGTTAAAAACCCTAATTAGACAAGAATTAGCCTAGGGAAGACGAAAATGACCTAATTGTTCATCCAATGACACAAACACACCTATTGGATGCACAAGATTGGTTAAAAACCCTAATTGGCCAAGAATTAGCCTAGGGAGGACGAAAATGACCTAGATGTTCATCCAACGACATAAAAACACCTAATGGATGCACAAGATTGGTTAAAAACCCTAATTGGACTACATTAAGTGTAGGGAGGAAGAAAATGACCTAAATGTTCATCCAATTACACAAAACACCTATTGGATGCACAAGATTGGGTAAAAACCTTAATTGGACAAGATTAAGTGTAGGGAGGACGAAAATGACCTAAATGTTCATCCAATGACACAAAACACCTATTGGATGCACAGGATTGGTTAAAAACCCTAACTGGACAAGAATTAGCCTAGGCAGGACGAAAATGACCTAAATGTTCATCCAACGACACAAAAACACCTAATGGATGCACAAGATTGGTTAAAAACCCTAATTGGAAAAGATTAAGTGTAGGGAGGACGAAAATGACCTAAATGTTCATCCAATGACACAAAACACCTATTGGATGCACAAGATTGGTTAGAAACCCTAATTGGACAAGATTAAGTTTAGGGTGGACCAAAATGACCTAATTGTTCATCCAATGACACAAAACACCTATTGGATGCACAAGATTGGTTATAAACCCTAATTGGACCAGATTAAGTGTAGGGAGGACGAAAATGACCAAAATGTTCATCCAATGACACAAAAACACCTAATGGATGCCCAAGATTGGTTAAAAACCCTAATTGGACTACATTAAGTCTAAGGAGGACGAAAATGACCTAAATGTTCATCCAATGACACAAAACATCTATTGGATGCACAAGATTGGTTAAAAACCCTAATTGGACAAGAATTAGCCTAGGGAGGACGAAAATCACCTAATTGTTCATTCAATGACACAAAAACACCTATTGAATGCACAAGATTGGTTAGAAACCCTAATTGGACAAGATTAAGTGTAAGGAGGTCGAAAATGACATAAAAATCATCTAACGATACAAACACACCTATTGGATGCACAAGATTGGTTAAAAACCCTAATTGGACAAGAATTAGCCTAGGGAGGACGAAAATGACCTAAATGTTCATCCAATGACACAAAACACCTATTGGATGCACAAGATTGGTTAAAAACCCTATTTCAACAAGAAGAAGCCTACGGATGTCGAAAATGACCTAAATGTTCATCCAATGACACAAATACACCTATTGGATGCACAAGATTGGTTAGAAACCCTAATTGGACAAGAATAAGTCTAGGGACACCGAAAATGACCTAATTGTTCATCCAATGACACAAACACACCTATTGGATGCACAAGATTGGTAAGAAACCCTATTTCGACAAGAAGAAGCCTACGGATGTCGAAAATGACCTAAATGTTCATCCAATGACACAAACACACATATTGGACAAGATTGGTTGGAAACCCTAATTGGACAAGAAGAAGCCTATGGACAACGAAAATGACCTAATTGTTCATCCAATGACACAAACACACCTATTGGATGCACAAGATTGTTTAAAAACCCTAATTGGACAAAAATAAGCCTACGGAGGTCAAAAATGACCTAATTGTTTATCGAATGACACAAACGAACTTATTCAATGCACAAGATTGGTTGAAAACCCAAATTGGACAAGAATATGCCTAGGGAGGTCGAAAATGACCTAATTGTTCATCAAATGACACAAACACACCTATTGGATGCACAAGATTGGTTAGAAACCCTAATTGGACAAGAATAAGCCTAGGGAGGTCGAAAATGACCTAAATGTTCATCCAATGACACAAACACACCTATTGGTTGCACAAGATTGATTAGAAACCCTAATTGGACAAGAATAAGCCAAGGGAGTACGAAAATGACCTAATTGTTCATCCAATGACACAAACACACCTATTGGATGCACAAGATTGGTTAGAAACCCTATTTCGACAAGAAGAAGCCTACGAATGTCGAAAATGACCTAAATGTTCATCCAATGACACAAATACACCTATTGGATGCACAAGATTGGTTAGAAACCCTAATTGGACAAGAATAAGTCTAGGGACACCGAAAATGACCTAATTGGTCATCCAATGACACAAACACACCTATTGGATGCACAAGATTGTTTAAAAACCCTAATTGGACAAGAATAAGCCTAGGGAGGTCAAAAATGACCTAATTGTTTATCGAATGACACAAACGAACTTATTCAATGCACAAGATTGG
>JBBPBS010000390.1:119014-137679 GCA_037974835.1 Cicer judaicum
ATTGGTTAAAAACCCTATTTCAACAAGAAGAAGCCTACGGATGTCGAAAATGACCTAAATGTTCATCCAATGACACAAATACACCTATTGGATGCACAAGATTGGTTAGAAACCCTAATTGGACAAGAATAAGTCTAGGGACACCGAAAATGACCTAATTGTTCATCCAATGACACAAACACACCTATTGGATGCACAAGATTGGTAAGAAACCCTATTTCGACAAGAAGAAGCCTACGGATGTCGAAAATGACCTAAATGTTAATCCAATGACACAAACACACCTATTGGACAAGATTGGTTGGAAACCCTAATTGGACAAGAAGAAGCCTATGGACAACGAAAATGACCTAATTGTTCATCCAATGACACAAACACACCTATTGGATGCACAAGATTGTTTAAAAACCCTAATTGGACAAGAATAAGCCTAGGGAGGTCAAAAATGACCTAATTGTTTATCGAATGACACAAACGAACTTATTCAATGCACAAGATTGGTTGAAAACCCAAATTGGACAAGAATATGCCTAGGGAGGTCGAAAATGACCTAATTGTTCATCAAATGACACAAACACACCTATTGGATGCACAAGATTGGTTAGAAACCCTAATTGGACAAGAATAAGCCTAGGGAGGTCGAAAATGACCTAAATGTTCATCCAATGACACAAACACACCTATTGGTTGCACAAGATTGATTAGAAACCCTAATTGGACAAGAATAAGCCAAGGGAGTACGAAAATGACCTAATTGTTCATCCAATGACACAAACACACCTATTGGATGCACAAGATTGGTTAGAAACCCTATTTCGACAAGAAGAAGCCTACGGATGTCGAAAATGACCTAAATGTTCATCCAATGACACAAATACACCTATTGGATGCACAAGATTGGTTAGAAACCCTAATTGGACAAGAATAAGTCTAGGAACACCGAAAATGACCTAATTGGTCATCCAATGACACAAACACACCTATTGGATGCACAAGATTGTTTAAAAACCCTAATTGGACTAGAATAAGCCTAGGGAGGTCAAAAATGACCTAATTGTTTATCGAATGACACAAACGAACTTATTCAATGCACAAGATTGGCTGAAAACCTAAATTGGACAAGAATATGCCTAGGGAGGTCGAAAATGACCTAATTGTTCATCAAATGACACAAACACACCTATTGGATGCACAAGATTGGTTAGAAACCCTAATTGGATCAGAATAAGCCTAGCGAGGTCGAATATAACCTAATTGTTCATCCAATAACACAAACACAACTATTGGATGCACAAGATTGGTTAGAAACCCTAATTGGACAAGCATAAGCCTAGGGAAGATAAAAATGACCTAAATGTTCATCCAATGACACAAAACACCTATTGGATGCACAAGATTGGTTAGAAACACTAATTGGACAAGATTAAGTTTAGGGAGCACGAAAATGACCTAATTGTGCATCCAATGACACAAAACACATATTGGATGCACAAGATTGGTTAAAAACCTTAATTGGACAAGATTAAGTGTAGGGAGGACGAAAATGACCTAAATGTTCATCCAATGACACAAAACACCTATTGGATGCACAAGATTGGTTAAAAACCCTAATTGGACAATCCAATAACACAAACACAACTATTGGATGCACAAGATTGGTTAGAAACCCTAATTGGACAAGCATAAGCCTAGGGAAGATAAAAATGACCTAAATGTTCATCCAATGACACAAAACACCTATTGGATGCACAAGATTGGTTAGAAACACTAATTGGACAAGATTAAGTTTAGGGAGCACGAAAATGACCTAATTGTACATCCAATGACACAAAACACCTATTGGATGCACAAGATTGGTTAAAAACCTTAATTGGACAAGATTAAGTGTAGGGAGGACGAAAATGACCTAAATGTTCATCCAATGACACAAAACACCTATTGGATGCACAAGATTGGTTAAAAACCCTATTTCAACAAGAAGAAGCCTACGGATGTCGAAAATGACCTAAATGTTCATCCAATGACACAAATACACCTATTGGATGCACAAGATTGGTTAGAAACCCTAATTGGACAAGAATAAGTCTAGGGACACCGAAAATGACCTAATTGTTCATCCAATGACACAAACACACCTATTGGATGCACAAGATTGGTAAGAAACCCTATTTCGACAAGAAGAAGCCTACGGATGTCGAAAATGACCTAAATGTTCATCCAATGACACAAACACACCTATTGGACAAGATTGGTTGGAAACCCTAATTGGACAAGAAGAAGCCTATGGACAAAGAAAATGACCTAATTGTTCATCCAATGACACAAACACACCTATTGGATGCACAAGATTGTTTAAAAACCCTAATTGGACAAGAATAAGCCTAGGGAGGTTAAAAATGACCTAATTGTTTATCGAATGACACAAACGAACTTATTCAATGCACAAGATTGGTTGAAAACCCAAATTGGACAAGAATATGCCTAGGGAGGTCGAAAATGACCTAATTGTTCATCAAATGACACAAACACACCTATTGGATGCACAAGATTGGTTAGAAACCCTAATTGGACAAGAATAAGCCTAGGGAGGTCGAAAATGACCTAAATGTTCATCCAATGACACAAACACACCTATTGGTTGCACAAGATTGGTTAGAAACCCTAATTGGACAAGAATAAGCCAAGGGAGTACGAAAATGACCTAATTGTTCATCCAATGACACAAACACACCTATTGGATGCACAAGATTGGTTAGAAACCCTATTTCGATAAGAAGAAGCCTACGGATGTCGAAAATGACCTAAATGTTCATCCAATGACACAAATACACCTATTGGATGCACAAGATTGGTTAGAAACCCTAATTGGACAAGAATAAGTCTAGGGACACCGAAAATGACCTAATTGTTCATCCAATGACACAAACACACCTATTGGATGCACAAGATTGGTTAGAAACCCTAATTGGACAAGCATAAGCCTAGGGAAGATAAAAATGACCTAAATGTTCATCCAATGACACAAAACACCTATTGGATGCACAAGATTGGTTAAAAACCTTAATTGGACAAGATAAAGTGTAGGGAGGACGAAAATGACCTAAATGTTCATCCAATGACACAAAACACCTATTGGATGCACAAGATTGGTTAAAAACCTTAATTGGACAAGATTAAGTGTAGGGAGGACGAAAATGACCTAAATGTTCATCCAATGACACAAAACACCTATTGGATGCACAAGATTGGTTAAAAACCCTAATTGGACAAGATTAAGTGTAGGGAGGACGAAAATGACGTAAATATTCGTCCAATGATACAAAACACCTATTGGATGCACAAGATTGATTAAAAACCCTAATTGGACTATAATTATCCTAGGGAGGACGAAAATGACCTAATTGTTCATCCAATTACACAAAAACACCAATTGGATGCACAAGATTGGTTAGAAACCGTAATTTTACAAGATAAAGTGTCGGGAGGACGAAAATGACCTAAATGATCTTCCAATGACACAAAACACCTATTGGATGCACAAGATTGGTTAAAAACCCAAATTGGACAAGATTAAGTGTAGGGAGGACGAAAATGACCTAAATGTTCATCCAATGACACAAAAACACCAATTGGATGCACAAGATTGGTTAGAAACCCTAATTGGATAGGATAAAGTGTAGGGAGGACGAAAATGACCTAAATGTTCATCCAATGACACAAAACACCTATTGGATGCACAAGATTGGTTAAAAACCCTAATTGGACAAGATTAAGTGTAGGGAGGACGAAAATGACCTAAATGTTCATCCAATGACACAAAACACGTATTGGATGCACAAGATTGGTTAAAAACCCTAATTGGACAATCCAATAACACAAACACAACTATTGGATGCACAAGATTGGTTAGAAACCCTAATTGGACAAGCATAAGCCTAGGGAAGATAAAAATGACCTAAATGTTCATCCAATGACACAAAACACCTATTGGATGCACAAGATTGGTTAAAAACCTTAATTGGACAAGATTAAGTGTAGGGAGGACGAAAATGACCTAAATGTTCATCCAATGACACAAAACACCTATTGGATGCACAAGATTGGTTAAAAACCCTAATTGGACAAGATTAAGTGTAGGGAGGACGAAAATGACCTAAATGTTCATCCAATGACACAAAACACCTATTGGATGCACAAGATTGGTTAAAAACCCTAATTGGACAATCCAATAACACAAACACAACTATTGGATGCACAAGATTGGTTAGAAACCCTAATTGGACAAGCATCAGCCTAGGGAGGATGAAAATGACCTAGATGTTCATCCAACGACATAAAAACACCTAATGGATGCACAAGATTGGTTAAAAACCCTAATTGGACAAGATTAAGTTTAGGGAGCACAAAAATGACCTAATTGTGCATCCAATGACACAAAACACCTATTGGATGCACAAGATTGGTTAAAAACCTTTATTGGACAAGATTAAGTGTAGGGAGGACGAAAATGACCTAAATGTTCATCCAATGACACAAAACACCTATTGGATGCACAAGATTGGTTAAAAACCTTTATTGGACAACATTAAGTGTAGGGAGGACGAAAATGACCTAAATGTTCATCCAATGACACAAAACACCTATTGGATGCACAAGATTTGTTAAAAACCCTAATTAAACAAGAATTAGCCTAGGGAGGACGAAAATGACCTAGATGTTCATCCAACGACATAAAAACACCTAATGGATGCACAAGATTGGTTAAAAACCCTAATTGGACTACATTAAGTGTAGGGAGGAAGAAAATGACCTAAATGTTCATCCAATGACACAAAACACCTATTGGATGCACAAGATTGGTTTGAAACCCTAATTGGACAAGATTAAGTTTAGGGTGGACGAAAATGACCTAATTGTTCATCCAATGACACAAAACACCTATTGGATGCACAAGATTGGTTATAAACCCTAATTGGACAAGATTAAGTGTAGAGTGGACGAAAATGACCTAAATATTCACCAATGACACAAAACACCTATTGGATGCACAAGATTGGTTAAAAACCCTAATTGGACAAGAATTAGCCTAGGGAGGACGAAAATGACCTAAATGTTCATCCAATGACACAAAAACACCTAATGGATGCACAAGATTGGTTAAAAACCCTAATTGGACAAGAAATAGCCTTGGGTGGACGAAAATGACCTAAATGTTCGTGCAATAACACAAAAACACCTAATGGATGCACAAGATTGGTTAAAAACCCTAAATGGACTACATCAAGTGTAGAGAGGACGAAAATGACCTAGATGTTCATCCAACGACATAAAAACACCTAATGGATGCACAAGATTGGTTAAAAACCCTAATTGGACAAGATTAAGTTTAGGGAGCACAAAAATGACCTAATTGTGCATCCAATGACACAAAACACCTATTGGATGCACAAGATTGGTTAAAAACCTTTATTGGACAACATTAAGTGTAGGGAGGACGAAAATGACCTAAATGTTCATCCAATGACACAAAACACCTATTGGATGCACAAGATTTGTTAAAAACCCTAATTAGACAAGAATTAGCCTAGGGAGGACGAAAATGACCTAGATGTTCATCCAACGACATAAAAACACCTAATGGATGCACAAGATTGGTTAAAAACCCTAATTGGACTACATTAAGTGTAGGGAGGAAGAAAATGACCTAAATGTTCATCCAATGACACAAAACACCTATTGGATGCACAAGATTGGTTTGAAACCCTAATTGGACAAGATTAAGTTTAGGGTGGACGAAAATGACCTAATTGTTCATCCAATGACACAAAACACCTATTGGATGCACAAGATTGGTTATAAACTCTAATTGGACAAGATTAAGTGTAGAGTGGACGAAAATGACCTAAATATTCACCAATGACACAAAACACCTATTGGATGCACAAGATTGGTTAAAAACCCTAATTGGACAAGAATTAGCCTAGGGAGGACGAAAATGACCATGTTTGTTCATCCAATGACACAAACACACCTATTGGAGGCACAAGATTGGTTAGAAACCCTAATTGGATCAGAATAAGCCTAGGGAGGTAAACAATGACCTAATTGTTCATCTAATGACACAGACACAACTATTAGATGAACAAGATTGGTTAGAAACCTTAATTGGACTAGAATTAGCCTAGGGAGGACGACAATGACCTAAATGTTCATCCATTGACACAAAAACACCTAATGGATGCACAAGATTGGTTAAAAACCCTAATTGGCCAAGAATTAGCCTAGGGAGGACGAAAATGACCTAGATGTTTATCCAACGACCTAAAAACACCTAATGGATGCACAAGATTGGTTAAAAACCCTAATTGGACTACATTAAGTGTAGGGAGGAAGAAAATGACCTAAATGTTCATCCAATGACACAAAACACCTATTGGATTTACAAGATTGGTTAGAAACCCTAATTGGACAAGATTAAGTTTAGGGTGGACGAAAATGACCTAATTGTTCATCCATTGACACAAAACACCTATTGGATGCACAAGATTGGTTATAAACCCTAATTGGACAAGATTAAGTGTAGAGAGGACGAAAATGACCTAAATGTTCTTCAATGACACAAAACACCTATTGGATGCACAAGATTGGTTAAAAACCCTAATTGGACAAGAATTAGCCTAGGGAGGACGAAAATGACCTAAATGTTCATCCAATGACACAAAAACACCTAATGGATGCACAAGATTGGTTAAAAACCCTAATTGGACAAGAATTAGCCTTGGGTGGACGAAAATGACCTAAATGTTCATCCAATGACACAAAAACACCTAATGGATACACAAGATTGGTTAAAAACCCTAAATGGACTACATCAAGTGTAGAGAGGACGAAAATGACCTAAATGTTCATCCAATGACACAAAAACACCTATTGAATGCACAAGATTGGTTAGAAACCCTAATTGGACAAGATTAAGTGTAGGGAGGTCGAAAATGACATAAAAATCATCCAACGACACAAACACACCTATTGGATGCACAAGATTGGTTAAAAACCCTAATTGGACAAGAATTAGCCTAGAGAGGAAGAAAATAACCTAAATGTTCATCCAATGACACAAAACACCTATTGGATCCACAAGATTGGTTAGAAACACTAATTGGACAAGATTAAGTTTAGGGAGCACAAAAATGACCTAATTGTGCCTCCAATGACACAAAAACACCTAATGGATGCACAAGATTGGTTAAAAACCATAATTGGACAAGAATTAGCCTAGGGAGGACGAAAATGACCTAGATGTTCATCCAACGACATAAAAACACCTAATGGATTCACAAGATTGGTTAAAAACCCTAATTGGACAAGAATTAGCCTAGGGAGGACGAAAATGACCTAGATGTTCATCCAACGACATAAAAACACCTAATGGATTCACAAGATTGGTTAAAAACCCTAATTGGACTACATTAAGTGTAGGGAGGACGAAAATGACCTAAATGTTCATCCAATGACAAAAAACACCTATTGGATGCACAAGATTGGTTAGAAACACTAATTGGACAAGATTAAGTTCAGGGAGCACGAAAATGACCTAATTGTGCCTCCAATGACACAAAACACCTATTGGATGCAAAAGATTGGTTAAAAACCCTAATTAGACAAGATTAAGTGTAGGGAGGACGAAAATGACCTAAATGTTCATCCAATGACACAAAACACCTATTGGATGCACAAGATTTGTTAAAAACCCTAATTAGACAAGAATTAGCCTAGGGAGGACGAAAATGACCTAAATGTTCATCCAATGACACAAAAACACCTAATGGATGCACAAGATTGGTTAAAAACCCTAATTGGACAACATTAAGTGTAGGGAGGACGAAAATGACCTAAATGTTCATCCAATGACACAAAACACCTATTGGATGCAAAAGATTGGTTAAAAACCCTAATTAGACAAGATTAAGTGTAGGGAGGACGAAAATGACCTAAATGTTCATCCAATGACACAAAACACCTATTGGATGCACTAGATTGGTTAAAAACCCTAATTAGACAAGAATTAGCCTAGGGAGGACGAAAATGACCTAAATGTTCATCCAATGACACAAAAACACCTAATGGATGCACAAGATTGGTTAAAAACTCTAATTGGACAAGAATTAGCCTAGGGAGGACGAAAATGACCTAGATGTTCATCCAACGACAAAAACACCTAATGGATTCACAAGATTGGTTAAAAACCCTAATTGGACTACATTAAGTGTAGGGAGGACGAAAATGACCTAAATGTTCATCCAATGACATAAAACACCTATTGGATACACAAGATTGGTTAGAAACCCTAATTGGACAAGAATAAGCCTAGGGCGGTCAAAAATGACCTAATTGTTTTTTCGAATGACACAAACGAACTAATTCAATGCACAAGATTGGTTGAAAACCCTAATTGGACAAGAATATGCCTAGGGAAGTCGAAAATGACCTAATTGTTCATCAAATGACACAAAACACCTATTGGATGCACAAGATTGGTTAAAAACCCTAATTGGACAAGAATTAGCCTAGGGAGGACGAAAATGACCTAAATGTTCATCCAATGATACAAAAACACCTAATGGATGCACAAGATTGGTTAAAAGCCCTAATTGGACAAGAATTAGCCTAGGGAGGACGAAAATGACCTAGATGTTCATCCAATGACACAAAAACACCTAATGGATGCACAAGATTGGTTAAAAACCCTAATTGGACAAGAATTAGCCTAGGGAGGACGAAAATGACCTAATTGTTCATCCAATGACACAAACACACCTATTGGATGCATAAGATTGGTTAGAAACCCTAATTGGACCAGAATAAGCCTAGCGAGGTCGAAAATGACCTAATTGTTCATCCAATAACACAAACACAACTATTGGATGCACAAGATTGGTTAGAAACCCTAATTGGATAAGCATAAGCCTAGGGAAGATAAAAATGACCTAAATATTCATCCAATGACACAAAACACCTATTGGATGCACAAGATTGGTTAGAAACACTAATTGGACAAGATTAAGTTTAGGGAGCACGAAAATGACCTAATTGTGCCTCCAATGACACAAAACACCTATTGGATGCAAAAGATTGGTTAAAAACCCTAATTAGACAAGATTAAATGTAGGGAGGACGAAAATGACCTAAATGTTCATCCAATGACACAAAACACCTATTGGATGCACAAGATTGGTTAAAAACCTTTATTGGACAACATTAAGTCTAGGAAGGACGAAAATGACCTAAATGTTCATCCAATGACACAAAACACCTATTGGATGCACAAGATTGGTTAAAAACCCTAATTGGACAAGAATTAGCCTAGGGAGGACGAAAATGACCTAATTGTTCATCCAATGACACAAACACACCTATTGGATGCACAAGATTGGTTAGAAAACCTATTTCGACAAGAAGAAGCCTACGGATGTCGAAAATGACCTAAATGTTCATCCAATGACACAAACAAACCTATTGGTTGCACAAGATTGATTAGAAACCCTAATTGGACAAGAATAAGCCAAGGGAGGACGAAAATGACCTAATTGTTCATCCAATGACACAAACACACCTATTGGATGCACAAGATTGGTTAGAAAACCTATTTCGACAAGAAGAAGCCTACGGATGTCGAAAATGACCTAAATGTTCATCCAATGACACAAATACACCTATTGGATGCACAAGATTGGTTAGAAACCCTAATTGGACAAGCATAAGCCTAGGGAAGATGAAAATGACCTAAATGTTCATCCAATGAGACAAAACACCTATTGGATGCACAAGATTGGTTAGAAACACTAATTGGACAAGATTAAGTTTAGGGAGGACGAAAATGACCTAATTGTTCATCCAATGACACAAAACACGTATTGGATGCACAAGATTGGTTAAAGACCCTAATTGGTCAAGATTAAGTGTAGGGAGGACATAAATGACCTAAATGTTCATCCAATGACACAAAACACCTATTGGATGCACAAGATAGGTTAAAAACCCTAATTGGACAAGAATTAGCCTAAAGAGGACGAAAATGACCTAAATGTTCATCCAATGACACAAAAACACCTAATGGATGCACAAGATTGGTTAAAATCCCTAATTGTACAAGAATTATCCTAGGGAGGACGAAAATGACCTAGATGTTCATCCAACGACATAAAAACACCTATTGGATGCACAAGATTGGTTAGAAACCCTAATTGGACAAGAATAAGCCTAGGGAAGTCAAAAATGACCTAATTGTTTATCGAACGACACAAACGAACTTATTCAATGCACAAGATTGGTTGAAAATCCAAATTGGACAAGAATATGCCTAGGGAGGTCGAAAATGACCTAATTGTTCATCAAATGACACAAACACACCTATTGGATGCACAAGATTGGTTAGAATCCCTAATTGGACAAGAATAAGCCAAGGGAGGACGAAAATGACCTAATTGTTCATCCAATGACACAAACACACCTATTGGATGCACAAGATTGGTTAGAAACCCTATTTCAACAAGAAGAAGCCTACGGATGTCGAAAATGACCTAAATGTTCATCCAATGACACAAATACACCTATTGGATGCACAAGATTGGTTAGAAACCCTAATTGGACAAGAATAAGTCTAGGGACACCGAAAATGACCTAATGGTTCATCCAATGACACAAACACACCTATTGGATGCACAAGATTGGTTAGAAACCCTATTTCGACAAGAAGAAGCCTACGGATGTCGAAAAAGACCTAAATGTTCATCCAATGACACAAACACACCTATTGGACAAGATTGGTTGGAAACCCTAATTGGACAAGAAGAAGCCTATGGACGACGAAAATGACCTAATTGTTCATCCAATGACACAAACACACCTATTGGATGCACAAGATTGTTTAAAAACCCTAATTGGACAAGAATAAGCCTAGGGAGGTCAAAAATGACCTAATTGTTTATCGAATGACACAAACGAACTTATTCAATGCACAAGATTGGTTGAAAACCCAAATTGGACAAGAATATGCCTAGGGAGGTCGAAAATGACCTAATTGTTCATCAAATGACACAAACACACCTATTGGATGCACAAGATTGGTTAGAAACCCTAATTGGACAAGAATAAGCCTAGGGAGGTCGAAAATGACCTAAATGTTCATCCAATGACACAAACACACCTATTGGTTGCACAAGATTGATTAGAAACCCTAATTGGACAAGAATAAGCCAAGGGAGGACGAAAATGACCTAATTGTTCATCCAATGACACAAACACACCTATTGGATGCACAAGATTGGTTAGAAAACCTATTTCGACAAGAAGAAGCCTACGGATGTCGAAAATGACCTAAATGTTCATCCAATGACACAAATACACCTATTGGATGCACAAGATTGGTTAGAAACCCTAATTGGACAAGAATAAGTCTAGGGATACCGAAAATGACCTAATTGTTCATCCAATGACACAAACACACCTATTGGATGCACAAGATTGGTTAGAAACCCTATTTCGACAAGAAGAAGCCTACGGATGTCGAAAATGACCTAAATGTTCATCCAATGACACAAACACACCTATTGGATGCACAAGATTGGTTAGAAACCCTATTTCGACAAGAAGAAGCCTACGGATGTCGAAAATGACCTAAATGTTCATCCAATGACACAAACACACCTATTGGACAAGATTGGTTGGAAACCCTAATTGGACAAGAAGAAGCCTATGGACAACGAAAATGACCTAATTGTTCATCCAATGACACAAACAGACCTATTGGATGCACAAGATTGTTTAAAAACCCTAATTCGACAAGAATAAGCCTAGGGAGGACTAAAATGACCTAATTGTTTATCGAATGACACAAACGAACTTATTCAATGCACAAGATTGGCTGAAAACCTAAATTGGACAAGAATATGCCTAGGGAGGTCGAAAATGACCTAATTGTTCATCAGATGACACAAAACACCTATTGGATGCACAAGATTGGTTAAAAACCCTAATTGGACAAGAATTAGCCTAAAGAGGACGAAAATGACCTAAATGTTCATCCAATGACACAAAAACACCTAATGGATGCACAAGATTGGTTAAAAGCCCTAATTGGACAAGAATTAGCCTAGGGAGGACGAAAATGACCTAGATGTTCATCCAACGACATAAAAACACCTAATGGATGCACAAGATTGGTTAAAAACCCTAATTGGACTACATTAAGTGTAGGGAGGACGAAAATGACCTTAATGTTCATCCAATGACACAAAACACCTATTGGATGCTCAAGATTGGTTAGAAACCCTAATTGGACAAGAAAAAGCCTAGGGAGGTCAAAAATGACCTAATTGTTTATCGAATGACACAAACGAACTAATTCAATGCACAAGATTGGTTGAAAACCCATATTGGACAAGAATATGCCTAGGGAGGTCGAAAATGACCTAATTGTTCATCAAATGACACAAACACACCTATTGGATGCACAAGATTGGTTAGAAACCCTAATTGGACAAGAATAAGCCTAGGGAGGATGAATATGACCTAAATGTTCATCCAATGACACAAAAACACCTAATGGATGCACGAGATTGGTTAAAAGCCCTAATTGGACAAGAATTAGCCTAGGGAGGACGAAAATGACCATAATGTTCATCCAATGACACAAAACACCTATTGGATGCACAAGATTGGTTAAAAACCCTAATTGGACAAGAATTAGCCTAGGGAGGACGAAAATGACCTAGATGTTCATCCAACGACATAAAAACACCTAATAGATTCACAAGATTGGTTAAAAACCCTAATTGGACTACATTAAGTGTGGGGAGGACGAAAATGACCTAAATGTTCATCCAATGATACAAAACACCTATTGGATGCACAAGATTGGTTAGAAACCCTAATTGGACAAGAATAAGCCTAGGGAGGTCAAAAATGACCTAATTGTTTTTCGAATGACACAAACGAACTAATTCAATGCACAAGATTGGTTGAAAACCCAAATTGGACAAGAATATGCCTAGGGAGGTCGAAAATGACCTAATTGTTCATTAGATGACACAAAACACCTATTGGATGCACAAGATTGGTTAAAAACCCTAATTGGACAAGAATTAGCCTAGGGAGGACGAAAATGACCTAAATGTTCATCCAATGATACAAAAACACCTAATGGATGCAAAAGATTGGTTAAAAGCCCTAATTGGACAAGAATTAGCCTAGGGAGGACAAAAATGACCAAAATGTTCATCCAATGACACAAAAACACCTAATGGATGCACAAGATTGGTTAAAACCCCTTATTGGACTACATTAAGTCTAGGGAGGACGAAAATGACCTAAATGTTCATCAAATGACACAAAACACCTATTGGATGCACAAGATTGGTTAAAAACCCAAATTGGACAAGAATTAGCCTAGGGAGGACGAAAATGACCTAATTGTTCATCCAATGACACAAACACACCTATTGGATGCACAAGATTGGGTAGAAACCCTAATTGGACAAGAATAAGCCTTGGGAGGTCAAAAATGACCTAATTGTTCATCCAATGACACAAACACAACTATTGGATGCACAAGATTGGTTAGAAACCCTAATTGGACAAGCATAAGCCTAGGGAAGATGAAAATGACCTAAATGTTCATCCAATGACACAAAACACCTATTGGATGCACAAGATTGGTTAGAAACACTAATTGGACAAGATTAAGTTTAGGGAGGACGAAAATGACCTAATTGTTCATCCAATGACACAAAACACGTATTGGATGCACAAGATTGGTTAAAGACCCTAATTGGTCAAGATTAAGTGTAGGGAGGACATAAATGACCTAAATGTTCATCCAATGACACAAAACACCTATTGGATGCACAAGATTGGTTAAAAACCCTAATTGGACAAGAATTAGCCTAAAGAGGACGAAAATGACCTAAATGTTCATCCAATGACACAAAAACACCTAATGGATGCACAAGATTGGTTAAAAACCCTAATTGGACTAGAATTATCCTAGGGAGGACGAAAATGACCTAGATGTTCATCCAACGACATAAAAACACCTATTGGATGCACAAGATTGGTTAGAAACCCTAATTGGACAAGAATAAGCCTAGGGAAGTCAAAAATGACCTAATTGTTTATCGAACGACACAAACGAACTTATTCAATGCACAAGATTGGTTGAAAATCCAAATTGGACAAGAATATGCCTAGGGAGGTCGAAAATGACCTAATTGTTCATCAAATGACACAAACACACCTATTGGATGCACAAGATTGGTTAGAAACCCTAATTGGACAAGAATAAGCCTAGGGAGGTCGAAAATGACCTAAATGTTCATCCAACGACACAAACACACCTATTGGTTGCACAAGATTGATTAGAAACCCTAATTGGACAAGAATAAGCCAAGGGAGGACGAAAATGACCTAATTGTTCATCCAATGACACAAACACACCTATTGGATGCACAAGATTGGTTAAAAACCCTAATTGGACTACATTAAGTCTAAGGAGGACGAAAATGACCTAAATGTTCATCCAATGACACAAAAACACCTAATGGATGCACAAGATTGGTTAAAAACCCTAATTGGACTACATTAAGTCTAAGGAGGACGAAAATGACCTAAATGTTCATCCAATGACACAAAAACACCTATTGGATGCACAAGATTGGTTAAAAAAGCTAATTGGACAAGAATTAGCCTAGGGAGGACGAAAATGACCTAGATTTTCATCCAACGACATAAAAACACCTAATGCATGCACAAGATTGGTTAAAAACCCTAATTGGACTACATTAAGTGTAGGGAGGAAGAAAATGACCTAAATGTTCATCCAATGACACAACACACCTATTGGATGCACAAGATTGGTTAAAAACCCTAATTGGACAAGATTAAGTTTAGGGTGGACGAAAATGACCTAATTGTTCATCCAATGACACAAAACACCTATTGGATGCACAAGATTGGTTATAAACCCTAATTGGACCAGATTAAGTGTAGGGAGGACGAAAATGACCAAAATGTTTATCCAATGACACAAAACACCTATTGGATGCACAAGATTGGTTAAAAACCCTAATTGGACAAGAATTAGCCTAGGGAGGACGAAAATGACCTAAATGTTCATCCAAAGACACAAAAACACCTAATGGATGCACAAGATTGGTTAAAAACTCTAATTGGACAAGAATTAGCCTTGGGTGGACGAAAATGACCTAAATGTTCATCCAATGACACAAAAACACCTAATGGATGCACAAGATTGGTTAAAAACCCTAAATGGACTACATCAAGTGTAGAGAGGACGAAAATGATCTAAATGTTCATCCAATGACACAAAACACCTATTGGATGCACAAGATTGGTTAAAAACCCTAATTGGACAACAATTAGCGTAGGGAGGACGAAAATGACCTAATTGTTCATCCAATGACACAAAAACTCCTATTGAATACACAAGATTGATTAGAAACCCTAATTGGACAAGATTAAGTGTAGGGAGGACGAAAATGACATAAAAATCATCTAACGACACAAACACACCTATTGGATGCACAAGATTGGTTAAAAACCCTAATTAGACAAGAATTAGCCTAGGGAGAAAGAAAATAACCTAAATGTCCAGCCAATGACACAAAACACCTATTAGATGCACAGGATTGGTTAAAAACCCTAATTGGACAAGAATTAGCCTAGGTAGGACGAAAATGACCTAAATGTTCATCCAATGACACAAAAACACCTAATGGATGCACATGATTGGTTAAAACCCCTAATTGGCCAAGAATTATCCTAGGGAGGACGAAAATGACCTAGATGTTCATCCAACGACATAAAAACACCTAATGGATGCACAAGATTGGTTAAAAACCCTAATTGGACTACATTAAGTGTAGGGAGGAAGAAAATGACCTAAATGTTCATCCAATGACACAAAACACCTATTGGATGCACAAGATTGGTAAGAAACCCTAATTGGACAAGATTAAGTTTAGGGTGGACGAAAATGACCTAATTGTTCATCCAATGACACAAAACACCTATTGGATGCACAAGATTGGTTATAAACCCTAATTGGACCAGATTAAGTGTAGGGAGGACGAAAATGACCAAAATGTTCATCCAATGACACAAAACACCTATCGGATGCACAAGATTTGTTAAAAACCCTAATTAGACAAGAATTAGCCTAGGGAGGATGAAAATGACGATATTTGTTCATCCAATGACACAAACACACCAATTGGAGGCACAAGATTGGTTAGAAACCCTAATTGGACCAGAATAAGCCTAGGGAGGTAAACAATGACCTAATTGTTCATCCAATGACACAGACACAACTATTGGATGCACAAGATTGGTTAGAAACCCTAATTGGACAAGCATAAGCCTAGGGAGGATGAAAATGACCTAAATGTTCATCCAATGACACAAAACACACCTATTGGATGCACAAGATTGGTTAGAAACCCTAATTGGACAAGAATAAGATTAGGGAGGTAAACAATGACCTAATTGTTCATCCAATGACACAGACATAATTATTAGATGAACGAGATTGGTTAGAAACCCTAATTGGACAAGAATAAGATTAGGAAGGTCGAAAATGACCTAATTGTTCATCTAATGACACAAACACAACTATTGGATGCACAAGATTGGTTAAAAACGTTAATTGGATTACATTAAGTGTAGGGAGGACGAAAATGACCTAAATGTTCATCCAATGACACAAAACACCTATTGGATGCACAAGATTTGTTAAAAACCCTAATTAGACAAGAATTAGCCTAGGGAGGATGAAAATGACCTAAATGTTCATCCAATGACACAAAAACACCTAATGGATGCACAAGATTGGTTAAAAACCCTAAATGGACTACATCAAGTGTAGAGAGGACGAAAATGATCTAAATGTTCATCCAATGACACAAAACACCTATTGGATCCACAAGATTGGTTAAAAACCCTAATTGGACAACAATTAGCGTAGGGAGGACGAAAATGACCTAATTGGTCGTCCAATGACACAAACACACCTAATGGATGCATAAGA
Source organism: Cicer judaicum (assembly GCA_037974835.1). Lineage (NCBI taxonomy): Eukaryota > Viridiplantae > Streptophyta > Magnoliopsida > Fabales > Fabaceae > Cicer > Cicer judaicum. The sequence goes on from JBBPBS010000390.1 coordinate 136,116, forward strand.
TTGGTTAAAAACCCTAATTGGACTACATTGAGTGTAGGGAGGACGAAAATGACCTAAATGTTCATCCAATGACACAAAACACCTATTGGATGCACAAGATTGGTTAAAAACCCTAATTGGACAAGAATTAGCCTAGGGAGGACGAAAATGACCAAATTGTTCATCCAATGACACAAACACACCTATTGGATGCACAAGATTGGTTAGAAACCCTAATTGGACAAGACGAAGCCTAGGGAGGATGAAAATGACCTAAATGTTAATCCAATGACACAAAACACACCTATTGGATGCACAAGATTGGTTAGAAACCCTAATTGGACAAGAATAAGCCTAGGGAGGTAAACAATGACCAAATTGTTCATCCAATGACACAGACACAACTATTGGATGCACAAGATTGGTTAGAAACCCTAATTGGACAAGCATAAGCCTAGGGAGGATGAAAATGACCTAAATGTTAATCCAATGACACAAAACACACCTATTGGATGCACAAGATTGGTTAGAAACCCTAATTGGACAAGAATAAGCCTAGGGAGGTAAACAATGACCTAATTGTTCATCCAATGACACAGACACAACTATTGGATGCACAAGATTGGATAGAAACCCTAATTGGATAAGCATAAGCCTAGGGAGGATGAAAATGACCTAATAAATGTTCATCCAATGACACAAAACACCTATTGAATGCACAAGATTGGTTAGAAACCCTAATTGGACAAGATTAAGTTTAAGGAGGACGAAAATGACCTAATTGTTCATCCAATGACACAAAACACCTATTGGATGCACAAGATTGGTTATAAACCCTAATTGGACCAGATTAAGTGTAGGGAGGACGAAAATGACCAAAATGTTCATCCAATGACACAAAAACACCTAATGGATGCACAAGATTGGTTAAAAACCCTAATTGGACTACATTAAGTCTAAGGAGGACGAAAATGACCTAAATGTTCATCCAATGACACAAAAACACCTAATGGATGCACAAGATTGGTTAAAAACGCTAATTGGACAAGAATTAGCCTAGGGAGGACGAAAATGACGTAGATGTTCATCCAACGACATAAAAACACCTAATGCATGCACAAGATTGGTTAAACACCCTAATTGGACTACATTAAGTGTAGGGAGGAAGAAAATGACCTAAATGTTCATCCAATGACACAACACACCTATTGGATGCACAAGATTGGTTAAAAACCCTAATTGGACAAGATTAAGTTTAGGGTTGACGAAAATGACCTAATTGTTCATCCAATGACACAAAACACCTATTGGATGCACAAGATTGGTTATAAACCCTAATTGGACCAGATTAAGTGTAGGGAGGACGAAAATGACCAAAATGTTGATCCAATGACACAAAACACCTATTGGATGCACAAGATTGGTTAAAAACCCAAATTGGACAAGAATTAGCCTAGGGAGGACGAAAATGACCTAATTGTTCATCCAATGACACAAAAACTCCTATTGAATACACAAGATTGATTAGAAACCCTAATTGGACAAGATTAAGTGTAGGGAGGACGAAAATGACATAAAAATCATC
>JBBPBS010000390.1:137860-163641 GCA_037974835.1 Cicer judaicum
TAGGGAGGACGAAAATGACCTAATTGTTCATCCAATGACACAAAAACTCCTATTGAATACACAAGATTGATTAGAAACCCTAATTGGACAAGATTAAGTGTAGGGAGGACGAAAATGACATAAAAATCATCCAACGACACAAACACACCTATTGGATGCACAAGATTGGTTAAAAACCCTAATTGCACAAGAATTAGCCTAGGGAGAAAGAAAATAACCTAAATGTCCAGCCAATGACACAAAACACCTATTAGATGCACAGGATTGGTTAAAAACCCTAATTGGACAAGAATTAGCCTAGGTAGGACGAAAATGACCTAAATGTTCATCCAATGACACAAAAACACCTAATGGATGCACATGATTGGTTAAAACCCCTAATTGGCCAAGAATTATCCTAGGGAGGACGAAAATGACCTAGATGTTCATCCAACGACATAAAAACACCTAATGGATGCACAAGATTGGTTAAAAACCCTAATTGGACTACATTAAGTGTAGGGAGGAAGAAAATGACCTAAATGTTCATCCAATGACACAAAACACCTATTGGATGCACAAGATTGGTAAGAAACCCTAATTGGACAAGATTAAGTTTAGGGTGGACGAAAATGACCTAATTGTTCATCCAATGACACAAAACACCTATTGGATGCACAAGATTGGTTATAAACCCTAATTGGACCAGATTAAGTGTAGGGAGGACGAAAATGACCAAAATGTTCATCCAATGACACAAAACACCTATCGGATGCACAAGATTTGTTAAAAACCCTAATTAGACAAGAATTAGCCTAGGGAGGATGAAAATGACGATATTTGTTCATCCAATGACACAAACACACCAATTGGAGGCACAAGATTGGTTAGAAACCCTAATTGGACCAGAATAAGCCTAGGGAAGTAAACAATGACCTAATTGTTCATCCAATGACACAGACACAACTATTGGATGCACAAGATTGGTTAGAAACCCTAATTGGACAAGCATAAGCCTAGGGAGGATGAAAATGACCTAAATGTTCATCCAATGACACAAAACACACCTATTGGATGCACAAGATTGGTTAGAAACCCTAATTGGACAAGAAAAAGATTAGGGAGGTAAACAATGACCTAATTGTTCATCCAATGACACAGACATAATTATTAGATGAACAAGATTGGTTAGAAACCCTAATTGGACAAGAATAAGCCTAGGAAGGTCGAAAATGACCTAATTGTTCATCTAATGACACAAACATAACTATTGGATGCACAAGATTGGTTAAAAACGTTAATTGGATTACATTAAGTGTAGGGAGGACGAAAATGACCTAAATGTTCATCCAATGACACAAAACACCTATTGGATGCACAAGATTTGTTAAAAACCCTAATTAGACAAGAATTAGCCTAGGGAGGACGAAAATGACCTAATTGGTCGTCCAATGACACAAACACACCTAATGGATGCATAAGATTGGTTAAAAACCCTAATTGGACTACATTGAGTGTAGGGAGGACGAAAATGACCTAAATGTTCATCCAATGACACAAAACACCTATTGGATGCACAAGATTGGTTAAAAACCCTAATTGGACAAGAATTAGCCTAGGGAGGACGAAAATGACCAAATTGTTCATCCAATGACACAAACACACCTATTGGATGCACAAGATTGGTTAGAAACCCTAATTGGACAAGACGAAGCCTAGGGAGGATGAAAATGACCTAAATGTTAATCCAATGACACAAAACACACCTATTGGATGCACAAGATTGGTTAGAAACCCTAATTGGACAAGAATAAGCCTAGGGAGGTAAACAATGACCAAATTGTTCATCCAATGACACAGACACAACTATTGGATGCACAAGATTGGTTAGAAACCCTAATTGGACAAGCATAAGCCTAGGGAGGATGAAAATGACCTAAATGTTAATCCAATGACACAAAACACACCTATTGGATGCACAAGATTGGTTAGAAACCCTAATTGGACAAGAATAAGCCTAGGGAGGTAAACAATGACCTAATTGTTCATCCAATGACACAGACACAACTATTGGATGCACAAGATTGGATAGAAACCCTAATTGGATAAGCATAAGCCTAGGGAGGATGAAAATGACCTAATAAATGTTTATCCAATGACACAAAACACCTATTGAATGCACAAGATTGGTTAGAAACCCTAATTGGACAAGATTAAGTTTAAGGAGGACGAAAATGACCTAATTGTTCATCCAATGACACAAAACACCTATTGGATGCACAAGATTGGTTATAAACCCTAATTGGACCAGATTAAGTGTAGGGAGGACGAAAATGACCAAAATGTTCATCCAATGACACAAAAACACCTAATGGATGCACAAGATTGGTTAAAAACCCTAATTGGACAAGAATAAGTGTAGGGAGGACGAAAATGACATAAAAATCATCTAACGACACAAACACACCTATTGGATGCACAAGATTGGTTAAAAACCCTAATTGGACAAGAATTAGCCTAGGGAGAAAGAAAATAATCTAAATGTCCAGCCAATGACACAAAACACCTATTAGATGCACAGGATTGGTTAAAAACTCTAATTGGACAAGAATTAGCCTAGGTAGGACGAAAATGACCTAAATGTTCATCCAATGACACAAAATCACCTAATGGATGCACATGATTGGTTAAAACCCCTAATTGGCCAAGAATTATCCTAGGGAGGACGAAAATGACCTAGATGTTCATCCAACGACATAAAAACACCTAATGGATGCACAAGATTGGTTAAAAACCCTAATTGGACTACATTAAGTGTAGGGAGGAAGAAAATGACCTAAATGTTCATCCAATGACACAAAACACCTATTGGATGCACAAGATTGGTAAGAAACCCTAATTGGACAAGATTAAGTTTAGGGTGGACGAAAATGACCTAATTGTTCATCCAATGACACAAAACACCTATTGGATGCACAAGATTGGTTATAAACCCTAATTGGACCAGATTAAGTGTAGGGAGGACGAAAATGACCAAAATGTTCATCCAATGACACAAAACACCTATCGGATGCACAAGATTTGTTAAAAACCCTAATTAGACAAGAATTAGCCTAGGGAGGATGAAAATGACGATATTTGTTCATCCAATGACACAAACACACAAATTGGAGGCACAAGATTGGTTAGAAACCCTAATTGGACCAGAATAAGCCTAGGGAGGTAAACAATGACCTAATTGTTCATCCAATGACACAGACACAACTATTGGATGCACAAGATTGGTTAGAAACCCTAATTGGACAAGCATAAGCCTAGGGAGGATGAAAATGACCTAAATGTTCATCCAATGACACAAAACACACCTATTGGATGCACAAGATTGGTTAGAAACCCTAATTGGACAAGAATAAGATTAGGGAGGTAAACAATGACCTAATTGTTCATCCAATGACACAAACATAATTATTAGATGAACAAGATTGGTTAGAAACCCTAATTGGACAAGAATAAGCCTAGGAAGGTCGAAAATGACCTAATTGTTCATCTAATGACACAAACACAACTATTGGATGCACAAGATTGGTTAAAAACGTTAATTGGATTACATTAAGTGTAGGGAGGACGAAAATGACCTAAATGTTCATCCAATGACACAAAACACCTATTGGATGCACAAGATTTGTTAAAAACCCTAATTAGACAAGAATTAGCCTAGGGAGGACGAAAATGACCTAATTGTTCGTCCAATGACACAAACACACCTAATGGATGCACAAGATTGGTTAAAAACCCTAATTGGACTACATTGAGTGTAGGGAGGACGAAAATGACCTAAATGTTCATCCAATGACACAAAACACCTATTGGATGCACAAGATTGGTTAAAAACCCTAATTGGACAAGAATTAGCCTAGGGAGGACGAAAATGACCAAATTGTTCATCCAATGACACAAACACACCTATTGGATGCACAAGATTGGTTAGAAACCCTAATTGGACAAGACGAAGCCTAGGGAGGATGAAAATGACCTAAATGTTAATCCAATGACACAAAACACACCTATTGGATGCACAAGATTGGTTAGAAACCCTAATTGGACAAGAATAAGCCTAGGGAGGTAAACAATGACCAAATTGTTCATCCAATGACACAGACACAACTATTGGATGCACAAGATTGGTTAGAAACCCTAATTGGACAAGCATAAGCCTAGGGAGGATGAAAATGACCTAAATGTTAATCCAATGACACAAAACACACCTATTGGATGCACAAGATTGGTTAGAAACCCTAATTGGACAAGAATAAGCCTAAGGAGGTAAACAATGACCTAATTGTTCATCCAATGACACAGACACAACTATTGGATGCACAAGATTGGATAGAAACCATAATTGGATAAGCATAAGCCTAGGGAGGATGAAAATGACCTAATAAATGTTCATCCAATGACACAAAACACCTATTGGATGCACAATATTGGGTAAACACCCTAATTCTACAAGATTAAGTGTAGAGAGGACGAAAATGACCTAAATGTTCACCAATGACACAAAACACCTATTGGATGCACAAGATTGGTTAAAAACACTAATTGGACAAGAATTAGCCTAGGGAGGACGAAAATCACACAAATGTTCATCCAATGACACAAAAACACCTAATGGATGCACAAGATTGGTTAAAAACCCTAATTGGACAAGAATTAGCCTAGGGAGGACGAAAATCACCTAATTGTTCATCCAATGACACAAAAACACCTATTGAATGCACAAGATTGGTTAGAAACCCGAATTGGACAAGATTAAGTGTAGGGAGGTCGAAAATGACATAAAAATCATCCAACGATACAAACACACCTATTGGATGCACAAGATTGGTTAAAAACCCTAATTGGACAAGAATTAGCCTAGGGAGGACGAAAATGACCTAAATGTTCATCCAATGACACAAAAACACCTAATGGATGCACAAGATTGGTTAAAAACCCTAATTGGACAACATTAAGTGTAGGGAGGACGAAAATGACCTAAATGTTCATCCAATGACACAAAACACCTATTGGATGCACAAGATTTGTTAAAAACCCTAATTAGACAAGAATTAGCCTAGGGAGGACGAAAATGACCTAATTGTTCATCCAATGACACAAACACACCTATTGGATGCACAAGATTGGTTAAAAACCCTAATTGGCCAAGAATTAGCCTAGGGAGAACGAAAATGACCTAGATGTTCATCCTACGACATAAAAACACCTAATGGACGCAAAAGTTTGGTTAAAAACCATAATTGGACTACATTAAGTGTAGGGAGGAAGAAAATGACCTAAATGTTCATCCAATTACACAAAACACCTATTGGATGCACAAGATTGGTTAAAAACCTTAATTGGACAAGATTAAGTGTAGGGAGGACGAAAATGACCTAAATGTTCATCCAATGACACAAAACACCTATTGGATGCACAGGATTGGTTAAAAACCCTAACGGGACAAGAATTAGCCTAGGCAGGACGAAAATGACCTAAATGTTCATCCTATGACACAAAAACACCTAATGGATGCACAAGATTGGTTGAAAACCCTAATTGGCCAAGAATTAGCCTTGGGTGGACGAAAATACTCCTAAATGTTTAGAAACACACCTATTGGACGAAAATACACACCTACTGTCCAATTAGGGTTTTTCGTCGTCCCTAGGCTTCTTCTTGTCCAATAATAGGACAAGAATAAGCCTAAGGAGACCGAAAATGACCTAATTGTTCATCCAATGACACAAACATACCTATTGGATGCACAAGATTGGTTAGAAACCTTAATGGACAAGAATAAGCCTAGGGAGGACGAAAATGACTTAATTGTTCATCCAATTACACAAATGAACTTATTCAATGCACAAGATTAGTTGAAAACCCTAATTGGAAAACAATAACTCTAGGGAGGACGAAAATGACCTAAATGTTCATCCAATGACACAAACACACCTATTGGATGCACAAGATTGGTTAAAAACCCTAATTGGAAAAGAATAAGCCTAGGGAGACCGAAAATGACCTAATAGTTCATCCAATGACACAAACACACCTATTGGATGCACAAGATTAGTTAGAAACCCTAATTGGACAAGAATAAGCCTAGGGAGGACGAAAATGACCTAAATGTTCATCCAATGACACAAACACACCTATTGGATGCACAAGTTTCGTTGAAAACCCTAATTGGACAAGAATAAGCCTAGGGAGGACGAAAATGACCTAAATGTTCCTCCAATTACGTCATTTTCGTCCTCCCTTGGCATATTCTTTTCCCATTAGGGTTTCTAACCAATCTTGTGCATCCAATAGGTGTGTTTGTGTCATTGGATGAACATTTAGGTCATTTTCGACCTCCCTAGGCTTATTCTTGTCCAATTAGGGTTTCTAACTAATCTTGTGCATCCAATAGGTGTGTTTGTGTCATTGGATGAACATTTAGGTCATTTTCGTCCTCCCTTGGCTTATTCTTGTCCAATTAGGGTTTCTAACCAATCTTGTGCATCCAATAGATGTGTTTGTGTCATTGGACGAACAATTAGGTCATTTTTTGTCTCCCTAGACTTATTCTTGTCCAATTAGGGTTTCTAACCAATCTTGTGGATCCAATAGGTGTGTTTGTGTCATTGGATGAACAATTAGGTCATTTTTTTGTCTCCCTAAACTTATTCTTGTCCAATTTCGGTTTCTAACCAATCTTGTGTATCCAATACGTGTGTTTGTGTCATTGGATAAACATTTAGGACATTTTCGTCCTCTCTAGGCTTATTCTTGTCGAATTAGGGTTTCTAACCAATCTTGAGCATCCAATAGGTGTGTTTGTGTCATTGGATGAACAATTAGGTCATTTTCGGTCTCCCTAGGCTTATTTTTGTCCAATTAGGGTTTCTAACCTATCTTGTGCATCCAATAGGTGTGTTTGTGTCATTGGATGAACATTTAGGTCATTTCGACCTCCCTAGCCTTATTTATGTCCAATTAGGGTTTATAACCAATCTTGTGCATCCAATAGGTGTGTTTGCAACATTGGATGAATAATTAGGTCATTTTCGTCGTCCCTAGGCTTCTTCTTGTCCAATTAGGGTTTCTAACCAATCTTGTGCATCCAATAGGTGTGTTTGTGTCATTGGATGAACAATTAGGTCATTTTCGTCCTACCTTGGCATATTCTTGTCCAGTTAGGGTTTCTAACCAATCTTGTGCATCCAATAGGTGTGTTTGCGTCATTGGATGAATAATTAGGTAATTTTAGTCGTCCCTAGGCTTCTTCTTGTCCAATTAGGGTTTCTAACCAATCTTGTGCATCCAAGGTGTGTTTGTGTCATTGGATGAACAATTAGGTCATTTTCGTCCTCCCTTGGCATATTCTTGTCCAATTAGGGTTTCTAACCAATCTTGTGCATCCAACAGGTGTGTTTTTGTCATTGGATGAACATTAAGGTCATTTTTGTCGTCCCTAGGCTTATTCTTATCCAATTAGGGTTTCTAACCAATCTTGTGCATCTAATAGGTGTGTTTGTGTCATTGGATGAACATTTAGGCCATTTTCGTCGTCCCTAGGTTTCTTCTTGTCCAATTAGGGTTTCTAACCAATCTTGTGCATCCAAAAGGTGTGTTTGTGTCATTGGATGGACAATTAGGTCATTTTCGTCCTCCCTTGGCATATTCTTTTCCCATTAGGGTTTCTAACCAATCTTGTGCATCCAATAGGTGTGTTTGTGTCATTGGATGAACATTTAGGTCATTTTCGACCTCCCTAGGCTTATTCTTGTCCAATTAGGGTTTTCAACCAATCTTGTGCAACGAATACTTTCATTTGTGTCATTGGATGAACAATTAGGTCATTTTCGTCCTCCCTTGGCTTACTCTTGTCCAATTAGGGTTTCTAACCAATCTTGTGCATCCAATAGATGTGTTTGTGTCATTGGACGAACAATTAGGTCATTTTTTGTCTCCCTAGACTTATTCTTGTCCAATTAGGGTTTCTAACCAATCTTGTGGATCCAATAGGTGTGTTTGTGTCATTGGATGAACAATTAGGTCATTTTTTTGTCTCCCTAGACTTATTCTTGTCCAATTTCGGTTTCTAACCAATCTTGTGTATCCAATAGGTGTGTTTGTGTCATTGGATAAACATTTAGGACATTTTCGTCCTCTCTAGGCTTATTCTTGTCGAATTAGGGTTTCTAACCAATCTTGAACATCCAATAGGTGTGTTTGTGTCATTGGAAGAACAATTAGGTCATTTTTTTGTCTCCCTAGACTTATTCTTGTCCAATTAGGGTTTCTAACCAATCTTGTGTATCCAATAGGTGTGTTTGTGTCATTGGATAAACATTTAGGACATTTTCGTCCTCTCTAGGCTTATTCTTGTCGAATTAGGGTTTCTACCCAATCTTGTGCATCCAATAGGTGTGTTTGTGTCATTAGATGAACAATTTGGTCATTTTCGTCCGCCCTTGGCATATTCTTGTCCAATTAGGGTTTCTTTCCAATTTTGTGCATCCAATAGGTGTGTTTGTGTCATTTGATGAACAATTAGGTCATTTTAGTCCTCCCTAGGCTTCTTCTTGTCCAATTAGGGTTTCTACCAAATCTTGTGCATCCAATAGGTGTGTTTGTGTCATTGGATGAACATTTAGGTCATTTTCGTCGTCCCTAGGCTTCGTCTTGTCCAATTAGGGTTTCTAACCAATCTTGTGCATCCAATAGGTGTGTTTGTGTCATTGGATGAACAATTAGGTCATTTTCTTCCTCCCTTGGCATATTCTTGTCCAATTAGGGTTTCTAACCAATCTTGTGCATCCAACAGGTGTGTTTTTGTCATTGGATGAACATTTAGGTCATTTTTGTCGTCCCTAGGCTTATTCTTATCCAATTAGGGTTTCTAACCAATCTTGTGCATCCAATAGGTGTGTTTGTGTCATTGGATGGACAATAAGGTCATTTTCGTCCTCCCTTGGCATATTCTTTTCCCATTAGGGTTTCTAACCAATCTTGTGCATCCAATAGGTGTGTTTGTGTCATTGGATGAACATTTAGGTCATTTTCAACCTCCCTAGGCTTATTCTTGTCCAATTAGGGTTTTCAACCAATCTTGTGCAACGAATACCTTCATTTGTGTCATTGGATGAACAATTAGGTCATTTTCGTCCTCCCTTGGCTTATTCTTGTCCAATTAGGGTTTCTAACCAATCTTGTGCATCCAATAGATGTGTTTGTGTCATTGGACGAAAAATTAGGTCATTTTTTGTCTCCCCAGACTTATTCTTGTCCAATTAGGGTTTCTAACCAATCTTGAGCATCCAATAGGTGTGTTTGTGTCATTGGATGAACAATTAGGTCATTTTCGGTCTCCCTAGGCTTATTTTTGTCCAATTAGGGTTTCTAACCTATCTTGTGCATCCAATAGGTGTGTTTGTGTCATTGGATGAACATTTAGGTCATTTCGACCTCCCTAGTCTTATTTATGTCCAATTACGGTTTCTAACCAATCTTGTGCATCCAATAGGTGTGTTTGCGTCATTGGATGAATAATTAGGTCATTTTTTTCGTCCCTAGGCTTCTTCTTGTCCAATTAGGGTTTCTAACCTATCTTGTGCATCCAATAGGTGTGTTTGTGTCATTGGATGAACAATTAGGTCATTTTCGTCCTACCTTGGCATATTCTTGTCCAATTAGGGTTTCTAACCAATCTTGTCCATCCAATAGGTGTGTTTGTGTCATTGGATGAACAATTAGGTCATTTTTGTCGTCCCTAGGCGTCGTCTTGTCCAATTAGGGTTTCTAACCAATCTTGTGCATCCAATAGGTGTGTTTGTGTCATTGGATGAACATTTAGGTCATTTTCGTCGTCCCTAGGCTTCGTCTTGTCCAATTAGGGTTTCTAACCAATCTTGTGCATCCAATAGGTGTGTTTGTGTCATTGGATGAACAATTAGGTCATTTTCGTCCTACCTTGGCATATTCTTGTCCAATTAGGGTTTCTAACCAATCTTGTGCATCCAATAGGTGTGTTTGTGTCATTGGATGAACATTTAGGTCATTTTCGACCTCCCTAGGGTTATTCTTGTCCAATTAGGGTTTCTAACCAATCTCGTCCATCCAATAGGTGTGTTTGTGTCATTGGACGAACAATTAGGTCATTTTCGTCCTCCCTTGGCATATTCTTGTCCAATTAGGGTTTCTAACCAATCTTGTGCATCTAATAGGTGTGTTTGCGTCATTGGATGAATAATTAGGTCATTTTCGCCGTCCCTAGGCTTCTTCTTGTCCAATTAGGGTTTCTAACCAATCTTGTGCATCCAATAGGTGTGTTTGTGTCAATGGATGAACAATTAGGTCATTTTCGTCCTCCCTTGGCATATTCTTGTCCAATTAGGGTTTCTAACCAATCTTGTGCATCCAATAGGTGTGTATGTGTCATTGGAGGAACATTTAGCTCATTTTCGTCCTCCCTTGGCTTATTCTTGTCCAATTAGGGTTTCTAACCAATCTTGTGCATCCAATAGATGTGTTTGTGTCATTGGACGAAAAATTAGGTCATTTTTTGTCTCCCTAGACTTATTCTTGTCCAATTAGGGTTTCTAACCAATCTTGTGGATCCAATAGGTGTGTTTGTGTCATTGGATGAACAATTAGGTCATTTTTTTGTCTCCCTAGACTTATTCTTGTCCAATTTCGGTTTCTAACCAATCTTGTGTATCCAATAGGTGTGTTTGTGTCATTGGATAAACATCTAGGACATTTTCGTCCTCTCTAGGCTTATTCTTGTCGAATTAGGGTTTCTAACCAATCTTGAGCATCCAATAGGTGTGTTTGTGTCATTGGATGAACAATTAGGTCATTTTCGGTCTCCCTAGGCTTATTTTTGTCCAATTAGGGTTTCTAACCATCCAATAGGTGTGTTTGTGTCATTGGATGAACATTTAGGTCATTTCGACCTCCCAAGGCTTATTTATGTCTAATTACGGTTTCTAACCAATCTTGTGCATCCAATAGGTGTGTTTGCGTCATTGGATGAATAATTAGGTCATTTTCGTCGTCCCTAGGCTTTTTCTTGTCCAATTAGGGTTTCTAACCTATCTTGTGCATCCAATAGGTGTGTTTGTGTCATTGGATGAACAATTAGGTCATTTTCGTCCTACCTTGGCATATTCTTGTCCAATTAGGGTTTCTAACCAATCTTGTGCATCCAATAGGTGTGTTTGTGTCATTGGATGAACAATTAGGTCATTTTTGTCGACCCTAGGCGTCGTCTTGTCCAATTAGGGTTTCTAACCAATCTTGTGCATCCAATAGGTGTGTTTGTGTCATTGGATGAACATTTAGGTCATTTTCGTCGTCGCTAGGGTTCGTCTTGTCCAATTAGGGTTTCTAACCAATCTTGTGCATCCAATAGGTGTGTTTGTGTCATTGGATGAACAATTAGGTCATTTTCGTCCTACCTTGGCATATTCTTGTCCAATTAGGGTTTCTAACCAATCTTGTGCATCCAATAGGTGTGTTTGTGTCATTGGATGAACATTTAGGTCATTTTCGACCTCCCTAGGGTTATTCTTGTCCAATTAGGGTTTCTAACCAATCTTGTCCATCCAATAGGTGTGTTTGTGTCATTGGACGAACAATTAGGTCATTTTCGTCCTCCCTTGGCATATTCTTGTCCAATTAGGGTTTCTAACCAATCTTGTGCATCCAACAGGTGTGTTTTTGTCATAGGATGAACATTTAGGTCATTTTTGTCATCCCTAGGCTTATTCTTATCCAATTAGGGTTTCTAACCAATCTTGTGCATCTAATAGGTGTGTTTGCGTCATTGGATGAATAATTAGGTCATTTTCGCCGTCCCTAGGCTTCTTCTTGTCCAATTAGGGTTTCTAACCAATCTTGTGCATCCAATAGGTGTGTTTGTGTCAATGGATGAACAATTAGGTCATTTTCGTCCTCCCTTGGCATATTCTTGTCCAATTAGGGTTTCTAACCAATCTTGTGCATCCAATAGGTGTGTATGTGTCATTGGATGAACATTTAGCTCATTTTCGTCTCTAGGTTTCTTCTTGTCCAATTAGGGTTTCTAACCAATCTTGTGCATCCAATAGGTGTGTTTGTGTCATTGGATGAACAATTAGTTCATTTTCGTCCACCCTTGGCATATTCTTTTCCTATTAGGGTTTCTAACCAATCTTGTGCATCCAATAGGTGTGTTTGTGTCATTGGATAAACAATTAGGTCATTTTTTGTCTCCCTAGACTTATTCTTGTCCAATTAGGGTTTCTAACCAATCTTGTGCATCCAATAGGTGTGTTTGCGTCATTGGAAGAATAATTAGGTCATTTTTGCCGTCCCTAGGCTTCTTCTTGTCCAATTAGGGTTTCTATCCAATCTTGTGCATCCAATAGGTGTGTTTGTGTCATTGGATGAATATTTAGGTCATTTTCGACCTCCCTAGGCTTATTCTTGTCCAATTAGGGTTTTCAACCAATCTTGTGCAACGAATACGTTCATTTGTGTCATTGGATGAACAATTAGGTCATTTTCGTCCTCCCTTGGCTTATGCTTGTCCAATTAGGGTTATTCTTGTCGAATTAGGGTTTCTAACCTATCTTGTGCATCCAATAGGTGTGTTTGTGTCATTGGATGAAAATTTAGGTCATTTCGACCTCCCTAGGCTTATTCTTCTCCAATTAGGGTTTCTAACCAATCTTGTGCATCCAATAGGTGTGTTTGCGTCATTGGATGAATAATTAGGTCATTTTCGTCGTCCCTAGGCTTCTTCTTGTCCAATTAGGGTTTCTAACCAATCTTGTGCATCCAAGGTGTGTTTGTGTCATTGGATGAACAATTAGGTCATTTTCGTCCTCCCTTGGCATATTCTTGTCCAATTAGGTTAGAAACCAATCTTGTGCATCCAATAGGTTTGTTTTTGTCATTGGATGAACATTTAGGTCATTTTCGTCGTCCCTAGGCTTACTCTTGTCCAATTAGGTTTTCTAACCAATCTTGTGCATCTAATAGGTGTGTTTGCGTCATTGGATGAATAATTAGGTCATTTTCGTCGTCCCTATGCTTCTTCTTGTCCAATTAGGCTTTCTAACCAATCTTGTGCATCCAATAGGTGTGTTTGTTTCATTGGATGAACAATTTGGTCATTTTCGTCCTCCCTTGGCATATTCTTGTCCAATTAGGGTTTCTTACCAATCTTGTGCATCCAATAGGTGTTTTTGTGTCATTTGATGAACAATTAGGTCATTTTAGTCCTCCCTAGACTTCTTCTTGTCCAATTAGGGTTTCTACCAAATCTTGTGCATCCAATAGCTGTGTCTGTGTCATTGGATGAACATTTAGGACATTTTCGTCCTCTCTAGGCTTATTCTTGTCGAATTAGGGTTTCTAACCAATCTTGTGCATCGAATACGTTCATTTGTGTCATTGGATGAACAATTAGGTCTTTTTCGTCCTACCTTGGCATATTCTTGTCCAATTAGGGTTTCTAACCAATCTTGTGCATCCAATAGGTGTGTTTGTGTCATTGGATGAACATTTAGGTCATTTTCGACCTCCCTAGGCTTATTCTTGTCCAATTAGGGTTTTCAACCAATCTTGTGCAACGAATACGTTCATTTGTGTCATTGGATGAACAATTAGGTCATTTTCGTCCTCCCTTGGCTTATGCTTGTCCAATTAGGGTTTCTAACCAATCCTGTGCATCCAATAGCTGTGTTTGTGTCATTGGATGAACAATTAGGTCATTTTTTGTCTCCCTAGGCTTATTCTCTTCCAATTAGGGTTTCTAACGAATCTTGTGGATCCAATAGGTGTGTTTGTGTCATTGGAAGAACAATTAGGTCATTTTTTTGTCTCCCTAGACTTATTCTTGTCCAATTACGGTTTCTAACCAATCTTGTGTATCCAATAGGTGTGTTTGTGTCATTGGATAAACATTTAGGACATTTTCGTCCTCTCTAGGCTTATTCTTGTCGAATTAGGGTTTCTAACCTATCTTGTGCATCCAATAGGTGTGTTTGTGTCATTGGATGAACATTTAGGTCATTTCGACCTCCCTAGGCTTATTCTTCTCCAATTAGGGTTTCTAACCAATCTTGTGCATCCAATAGGTGTGTTTGCGTCATTGGATGAATAATTAGGTCATTTTTTGTCTCCCTAGACTTATTCTCTTCCAATTAGGGTTTCTAACGAATCTTGTGGATCCAATAGGTGTGTTTGTGTCATTGGAAGAACAATTAGGTCATTTTTTTGTCTCCCTAGACTTATTCTTGTCCAATTACGGTTTCTAACCAATCTTGTGTATCCAATAGGTGTGTTTGTGTCATTGGATAAACATTTAGGACATTTTCGTCCTCTCTAGGCTTATTCTTGTCGAATTAGGGTTTCTAACCTATCTTGTGCATCCAATAGGTGTGTTTGTGTCATTGGATGAACATTTAGGTCATTTTCGACCTCCCTAGGCTTATTCTTGTCCAATTAGGGTTTTCAACCAATCTTGTGCAACGAATACGTTCATTTGTGTCATTGGATGAACAGTTAGGTCATTTTCGTCCTCCCTTGGCTTATGCTTGTCCAATTAGGGTTTCTAACCAATCCTGTGCATCCAATAGCTGTGTTTGTGTCATTGGATGAACAATTAGGTCATTTTTTGTCTCCCTAGACTTATTCTCTTCCAATTAGGGTTTCTAACGAATCTTGTGGATCCAATAGGTGTGTTTGTGTCATTGGAAGAACAATTAGGTCATTTTTTTGTCTCCCTAGTCTTATTCTTGTCCAATTACGGTTTCTAACCAATCTTGTGTATCCAATAGGTGTGTTTGTGTCATTGGATAAACATTTAGGACATTTTCGTCCTCTCTAGGCTTATTCTTGTCGAATTAGGGTTTCTAACCTATCTTGTGCATCCAATAGGTGTGTTTGTGTCATTGGATGAACATTTAGGTCATTTCGACCTCCCTAGGCTTATTCTTCTCCAATTAGGGTTTCTAACCAATCTTGTGCATCCAATAGGTGTGTTTGCGTCATTGGATGAATAATTAGGTCATTTTCGTCGTCCCTATGCTTCTTCTTGTCCAATTAGGCTTTCTAACCAATCTTGTGCATCCAAGGTGTGTTTGTGTCATTGGATGAACAATTAGGTCATTTTCGTCCTCCCTTGGCATATTCTTGTCCAATTAGGTTAGAAACCAATCTTGTGCATCCAATAGGTGTGTTTTTGTCATTGGATGAACATTTAGGTCATTTTCGTCGTCCCTAGGCTTACTCTTGTCCAATTAGGGTTTCTAACCAATCTTGTGCATCTAATAGGTGTGTTTGCGTCATTGGATGAATAATTAGGTCATTTTCGTCGTCCCTATGCTTCTTCTTGTCCAATTAGGCTTTCTAACCAATCTTGTGCATCCAATAGGTGTGTTTGTTTCATTGGATGAACAATTTGGTCATTTTCGTCCTCCCTTGGCATATTCTTGTCCAATTAGGGTTTCTTACCAATCTTGTGCATCCAATAGGTGTTTTTGTGTCATTGGATGAACAATTAGGTCATTTTAGTCCTCCCTAGGCTTCTTCTTGTCCAATTAGGGTTTCTACCAAATCTTGTGCATCCAATAGGTGTGTCTGTGTCATTGGATGAACATATAGGACATTTTCGTCCTCTCTAGGCTTATTCTTGTCGAATTAGGGTTTCTAACCAATCTTGTGCATCGAATACGTTCATTTGTGTCATTGGATGAACAATTAGGTCTTTTTCGTCCTACCTAGGCATATTCTTGTCCAATTAGGGTTTCTAACCAATCTTGTGCATCCAATAGGTGTGTTTGTTTCATTGGATGAACAATTTGGTCATTTTCGTCCTCCCTTGGCATATTCTTGTCCAATTAGGGTTTCTTACCAATCTTGTGCATCCAATAGGTGTTTTTGTGTCATTTGATGAACAATTAGGTCATTTTAGTCCTCCCTAGGCTTCTTCTTGTCCAATTAGGGTTTCTACCAAATCTTGTGCATCCAATAGGTGTGTCTGTGTCATTGGATGAACATATAGGACATTTTCGTCCTCTCTAGGCTTATTCTTGTCCAATTAGGGTTTCTAACCAATCTTGTGCATCTAATAGGTGTGTTTGCGTCATTGGATGAATAATTAGGTCATTTTCGTCGTCCCTATGCTTCTTCTTGTCCAATTAGGCTTTCTAACCAATCTTGTGCATCCAATAGGTGTGTTTGTTTCATTGGATGAACAATTTGGTCATTTTCGTCCTCCCTTGGCATATTCTTGTCCAATTAGGGTTTCTTACCAATCTTGTGCATCCAATAGGTGTTTTTGTGTCATTTGATGAACAATTAGGTCATTTTAGTCCTCCCTAGGCTTCTTCTTGTCCAATTAGGGTTTCTACCCAATCTTGTGCATCCAATAGGTGTGTCTGTGTCATTGGATGAACATATAGGACATTTTCGTCCTCTCTAGGCTTATTCTTGTCGAATTAGGGTTTCTAACCAATCTTGTGCATCGAATACGTTCATTTGTGTCATTGGATGAACAATTAGGTCTTTTTCGTCCTACCTTGGCATATTCTTGTCCAATTAGGGTTTCTAACCAATCTTGTGCATCCAATAGGTGTGTTTGTGTCATTGGATGAACATTTAGGTCATTTTCGACCTCCCTAGGCTTATTCTTTTCCAATTAGGGTTTTCAACCAATCTTGTGCAACGAATACGTTCATTTGTGTCATTGGATGAACAATTAGGTCATTTTCGTCCTCCCTTGGCTTATGCTTGTCCAATTAGGGTTTCTAACCAATCCTGTGCATCCAATAGCTGTGTTTGTGTCATTGGATGAACAATTAGGTCATTTTTTGTCTCCCTAGACTTATTCTCTTCCAATTAGGGTTTCTAACGAATCTTGTGGATCCAATAGGTGTGTTTGTGTCATTGGAAGAACAATTAGGTCATTTTTTTGTCTCCCTAGACTTATTCTTGTCCAATTACGGTTTCTAACCAATCTTGTGTATCCAATAGGTGTGTTTGTGTCATTGGATAAACATTTAGGACATTTTCGTCCTCTCTAGGCTTATTCTTGTCGAATTAGGGTTTCTAACCTATCTTGTGCATCCAATAGGTGTGTTTGTGTCATTGGATGAACATTTAGGTCATTTCGGCCTCCCTAGGCTTATTCTTCTCCAATTAGGGTTTCTAACCAATCTTGTGCATCCAATAGGTGTGTTTGCGTCATTGGATGAATAATTAGGTCATTTTCGTCGTCCCTAGGCTTCTTCTTGTCCAATTAGGCTTTCTAACCAATCTTGTGCATCCAAGGTGTGTTTGTGTCATTGGATGAACAATTAGGTCATTTTCGTCCTCCCTTGGCATATTCTTGTCCAATTAGGTTAGAAACCAATCTTGTGCATCCAATAGGTGTGTTTTTGTCATTGGATGAACATTTAGGTCATTTTCGTCGTCCCTAGGCTTACTCTTGTCCAATTAGGGTTTCTAACCAATCTTGTGCATCTAATAGGTGTGTTTGCGTCATTGGATGAATAATTAGGTCATTTTCGTCGTCCCTATGCTTCTTCTTGTCCAATTAGGCCTTCTAACCAATCTTGTGCATCCAATAGGTGTGTTTGTTTCATTGGATGAACAATTTGGTCATTTTCGTCCTCCCTTGGCATATTCTTGTCCAATTAGGGTTTCTTACCAATCTTGTGCATCCAATAGGTGTTTTTGTGTCATTTGATGAACAATTAGGTCATTTTAGTCCTCCCTAGGCTTCTTCTTGTCCAATTAGGGTTTCTACCAAATCTTGTGCATCCAATAGGTGTGTCTGTGTCATTGGATGAACATATAGGACATTTTCGTCCTCCCTAGGCTTATTCTTGTCGAATTAGGGTTTCTAACCAATCTTGTGCATCGAATACGTTCATTTGTGTCATTGGATGAACAATTAGGTCTTTTTCGTCCTACCTAGGCATATTCTTGTCCAATTAGGGTTTCTAACCAATCTTGTGCATCCAATAGGTGTGTTTGTGTCATTGGATGAACATTTAGGTCATTTTCGACCTCCCTAGGCTTATTCTTGTCCAATTAGGGTTTTCAACCAATCTTGTGCAACGAATACGTTCATTTGTGTCATTGGATGAACAGTTAGGTCATTTTCGTCCTCCCTTGGCTTATGCTTGTCCAATTAGGGTTTCTAACCAATCCTGTGCATCCAATAGCTGTGTTTGTGTCATTGGATGAACAATTAGGTCATTTTTTGTCTCCCTAGACTTATTCTCTTCCAATTAGGGTTTCTAACGAATCTTGTGGATCCAATAGGTGTGTTTGTGTCATTGGAAGAACAATTAGGTCATTTTTTTGTCTCCCTAGACTTATTCTTGTCCAATTACGGTTTCTAACCAATCTTGTGTATCCAATAGGTGTGTTTGTGTCATTGGATAAACATTTAGGTCATTTTCGTCCTCTCTAGGCTTATTCTTGTCGAATTAGGGTTTCTAACCTATCTTGTGCATCCAATAGGTGTGTTTGTGTCATTGGATGAACATTTAGGTCATTTCGACCTCCCTAGGCTTATTCTTCTCCAATTAGGGTTTCTAACCAATCTTGTGCATCCAATAGGTGTGTTTGCGTCATTGGATGAATAATTAGGTCATTTTCGTCGTCCCTAGGCTTCTTCTTGTCCAATTAGGCTTTCTAACCAATCTTGTGCATCCAAGGTGTGTTTGTGTCATTGGATGAACAATTAGGTCATTTTCGTCCTCCCTTGGCATATTCTTGTCCAATTAGGTTAGAAACCAATCTTGTGCATCCAATAGGTGTGTTTTTGTCATTGGATAAACATTTAGGACATTTTCGTCCTCTCTAGGCTTATTCTTGTCGAATTAGGGTTTCTAACCTATCTTGTGCATCCAATAGGTGTGTTTGTGTCATTGGATGAACATTTAGGTCATTTCGACCTCCCTAGGCTTATTCTTCTCCAATTAGGGTTTCTAACCAATCTTGTGCATCCAATAGGTGTGTTTGCGTCATTGGATGAATAATTAGGTCATTTTCGTCGTCCCTAGGCTTCTTCTTGTCCAATTAGGCTTTCTACCCAATCTTGTGCATCCAAGGTGTGTTTGTGTCATTGGATGAACAATTAGGTCATTTTCGTCCTCCCTTGGCATATTCTTGTCCAATTAGGTTAGAAACCAATCTTGTGCATCCAATAGGTGTGTTTTTGTCATTGGATGAACATTTAGGTCATTTTCGTCGTCCCTAGGCTTACTCTTGTCCAATTAGGGTTTCTAACCAATCTTGTGCATCCAATAGGTGTGTTTGCGTCATTGGATGAATAATTAGGTCATTTTCGTCGTCCCTATGCTTCTTCTTGTCCAATTAGGCTTTCTAACCAATCTTGTGCATCCAATAGGTGTGTTTGTTTCATTTGATGAACAATTAAGTCATTTTCGTCCTCCCTTGGCATATTCTTGTCCAATTAGGGTTTCTAACCAATCTTGTGAATCCAATAGGTGTGTTTGCGTCATTGGATGAACATTTAGGTTATTTTCGTCGTCCCTAGGCTTCGTCTTGTCCAATTA
Source organism: Cicer judaicum (assembly GCA_037974835.1). Classification (NCBI taxonomy): domain Eukaryota; kingdom Viridiplantae; phylum Streptophyta; class Magnoliopsida; order Fabales; family Fabaceae; genus Cicer; species Cicer judaicum. The sequence continues at coordinate 157,450 of JBBPBS010000390.1, forward strand.
GGGTTTCTAACCAATCTTGTGCATCCAATAGGTGTGTTTGTGTCATTGGATGAACAATTAGGTCATTTTTTTGTCTCCCTAGACTTATTCTTGTCCAATTACGGTTTCTAACCAATCTTGTGTATCCAATAGGTGTGTTTGTGTCATTGGATAAACATTTAGGACATTTTCGTGCTCTCTAGGCTTATTCTTGTCGAATTAGGGTTTCTAACCTATGTTGTGCATCCAATAGGTGTGTTTGTGTCATTGGATGAACATTTAGGTCATTTCGACCTCCCTAGGCTTATTCTTCTCCAATTAGGGTTTCTAACCAATCTTGTGCATCCAATAGGTGTGTTTGCGTCATTGGATGAATAATTAGGTCATTTTCGTCGTCCCTAGGCTTCTTCTTGTCCAATTAGGGTTTCTAACCAATCTTGTGCATCCAAGGTGTGTTTGTGTCATTGGATGAACAATTAGGTCATTTTCGTCCTCCCTTGGCATATTCTTGTCCAATTAGGTTAGAAACCAATCTTGTGCATCCAATAGGTTTGTTTTTGTCATTGGATGAACATTTAGGTCATTTTCGTCGTCCCTAGGCTTACTCTTGTCCAATTAGGTTTTCTAACCAATCTTGTGCATCTAATAGGTGTGTTTGCGTCATTGGATGAATAATTAGGTCATTTTCGTCGTCCCTATGCTTCTTCTTGTCCAATTAGGCTTTCTAACCAATCTTGTGCATCCAATAGGTGTGTTTGTTTCATTGGATGAACAATTTGGTCATTTTCGTCCTCCCTTGGCATATTCTTGTCCAATTAGGGTTTCTTACCAATCTTGTGCATCCAATAGGTGTTTTTGTGTCATTTGATGAACAATTAGGTCATTTTAGTCCTCCCTAGACTTCTTCTTGTCCAATTAGGGTTTCTACCAAATCTTGTGCATCCAATAGCTGTGTCTGTGTCATTGGATGAACATTTAGGACATTTTCGTCCTCTCTAGGCTTATTCTTGTCGAATTAGGGTTTCTAACCAATCTTGTGCATCGAATACGTTCATTTGTGTCATTGGATGAACAATTAGGTCTTTTTCGTCCTACCTTGGCATATTCTTGTCCAATTAGGGTTTCTAACCAATCTTGTGCATCCAATAGGTGTGTTTGTGTCATTGGATGAACATTTAGGTCATTTTCGACCTCCCTAGGCTTATTCTTGTCCAATTAGGGTTTTCAACCAATCTTGTGCAACGAATACGTTCATTTGTGTCATTGGATGAACAATTAGGTCATTTTCGTCCTCCCTTGGCTTATGCTTGTCCAATTAGGGTTTCTAACCAATCCTGTGCATCCAATAGCTGTGTTTCTGTCATTGGATGAACAATTAGGTCATTTTTTGTCTCCCTAGACTTATTCTCTTCCAATTAGGGTTTCTAACGAATCTTGTGGATCCAATAGGTGTGTTTGTGTCATTGGAAGAACAATTAGGTCATTTTTTTGTCTCCCTAGACTTATTCTTGTCCAATTACGGTTTCTAACCAATCTTGTGTATCCAATAGGTGTGTTTGTGTCATTGGATAAACATTTAGGACATTTTCGTCCTCTCTAGGCTTATTCTTGTCGAATTAGGGTTTCTAACCTATCTTGTGCATCCAATAGGTGTGTTTGTGTCATTGGATGAACATTTAGGTCATTTCGACCTCCCTAGGCTTATTCTTCTCCAATTAGGGTTTCTAACCAATCTTGTGCATCCAATAGGTGTGTTTGCGTCATTGGATGAATAATTAGGTCATTTTCGTCGTCCCTAGGCTTCTTCTTGTCCAATTAGGCTTTCTAACCAATCTTGTGCATCCAAGGTGTGTTTGTGTCATTGGATGAACAATTAGGTCATTTTTTTGTCTCCCTAGACTTATTCTTGTCCAATTACGGTTTCTAACCAATCTTGTGTATCCAATAGGTGTGTTTGTGTCATTGGATAAACATTTAGGACATTTTCGTCCTCTCTAGGCTTATTCTTGTCGAATTAGGGTTTCTAACCTATCTTGTGCATCCAATAGGTGTGTTTGTGTCATTGGATGAACATTTAGGTCATTTCGACCTCCCTAGGCTTATTCTTCTCCAATTAGGGTTTCTAACCAATCTTGTGCATCCAATAGGTGTGTTTGCGTCATTGGATGAATAATTAGGTCATTTTCGTCGTCCCTATGCTTCTTCTTGTCCAATTAGGCTTTCTAACCAATCTTGTGCATCCAAGGTGTGTTTGTGTCATTGGATGAACAATTAGGTCATTTTCGTCCTCCCTTGGCATATTCTTGTCCAATTAGGTTAGAAACCAATCTTGTGCATCCAATAGGTGTGTTTTTGTCATTGGATGAACATTTAGGTCATTTTCGTCGTCCCTAGGCTTACTCTTGTCCAATTAGGGTTTCTAACCAATCTTGTGCATCTAATAGGTGTGTTTGCGTCATTGGATGAATAATTAGGTCATTTTCGTCGTCCCTATGCTTCTTCTTGTCCAATTAGGCCTTCTAACCAATCTTGTGCATCCAATAGGTGTGTTTGTTTCATTGGATGAACAATTTGGTCATTTTCGTCCTCCCTTGGCATATTCTTGTCCAATTAGGGTTTCTTACCAATCTTGTGCATCCAATAGGTGTTTTTGTGTCATTTGATGAACAATTAGGTCATTTTAGTCCTCCCTAGGCTTCTTCTTGTCCAATTAGGGTTTCTACCAAATCTTGTGCATCCAATAGGTGTGTCTGTGTCATTGGATGAACATATAGGACATTTTCGTCCTCCCTAGGCTTATTCTTGTCGAATTAGGGTTTCTAACCAATCTTGTGCATCGAATACGTTCATTTGTGTCATTGGATGAACAATTAGGTCTTTTTCGTCCTACCTAGGCATATTCTTGTCCAATTAGGGTTTCTAACCAATCTTGTGCATCCAATAGGTGTGTTTGTGTCATTGGATGAACATTTAGGTCATTTTCGACCTCCCTAGGCTTATTCTTGTCCAATTAGGGTTTTCAACCAATCTTGTGCAACGAATACGTTCATTTGTGTCATTGGATGAACAGTTAGGTCATTTTCGTCCTCCCTTGGCTTATGCTTGTCCAATTAGGGTTTCTAACCAATCCTGTGCATCCAATAGCTGTGTTTGTGTCATTGGATGAACAATTAGGTCATTTTTTGTCTCCCTAGACTTATTCTCTTCCAATTAGGGTTTCTAACGAATCTTGTGGATCCAATAGGTGTGTTTGTGTCATTGGAAGAACAATTAGGTCATTTTTTTGTCTCCCTAGACTTATTCTTGTCCAATTACGGTTTCTAACCAATCTTGTGTATCCAATAGGTGTGTTTGTGTCATTGGATAAACATTTAGGACATTTTCGTCCTCTCTAGGCTTATTCTTGTCGAATTAGGGTTTCTAACCTATCTTGTGCATCCAATAGGTGTGTTTGTGTCATTGGATGAACATTTAGGTCATTTCGGCCTCCCTAGGCTTATTCTTCTCCAATTAGGGTTTCTAACCAATCTTGTGCATCCAATAGGTGTGTTTGCGTCATTGGATGAATAATTAGGTCATTTTCGTCGTCCCTAGGCTTCTTCTTGTCCAATTAGGCTTTCTAACCAATCTTGTGCATCCAAGGTGTGTTTGTGTCATTGGATGAACAATTAGGTCATTTTCGTCCTCCCTTGGCATATTCTTGTCCAATTAGGTTAGAAACCAATCTTGTGCATCCAATAGGTGTGTTTTTGTCATTGGATGAACATTTAGGTCATTTTCGTCGTCCCTAGGCTTACTCTTGTCCAATTAGGGTTTCTAACCTATCTTGTGCATCCAATAGGTGTGTTTGTGTCATTGGATGAACATTTAGGTCATTTCGACCTCCCTAGGCTTATTCTTCTCCAATTAGGGTTTCTAACCAATCTTGTGCATCCAATAGGTGTGTTTGCGTCATTGGATGAATAATTAGGTCATTTTCGTCGTCCCTAGGCTTCTTCTTGTCCAATTAGGCTTTCTAACCAATCTTGTGCATCCAAGGTGTGTTTGTGTCATTGGATGAACAATTAGGTCATTTTCGTCCTCCCTTGGCATATTCTTGTCCAATTAGGTTAGAAACCAATCTTGTGCATCCAATAGGTGTGTTTGTGTCATTGGATAAACATTTAGGACATTTTCGTCCTCTCTAGGCTTATTCTTGTCGAATTAGGGTTTCTAACCTATCTTGTGCATCCAATAGGTGTGTTTGTGTCATTGGATGAACATTTAGGTCATTTCGACCTCCCTAGGCTTATTCTTCTCCAATTAGGGTTTCTAACCAATCTTGTGCATCCAATAGGTGTGTTTGCGTCATTGGATGAATAATTAGGTCATTTTCGTCGTCCCTAGGCTTCTTCTTGTCCAATTAGGCTTTCTACCCAATCTTGTGCATCCAAGGTGTGTTTGTGTCATTGGATGAACAATTAGGTCATTTTCGTCCTCCCTTGGCATATTCTTGTCCAATTAGGTTAGAAACCAATCTTGTGCATCCAATAGGTGTGTTTTTGTCATTGGATGAACATTTAGGTCATTTTCGTCGTCCCTAGGCTTACTCTTGTCCAATTAGGGTTTCTAACCAATCTTGTGCATCTAATAGGTGTGTTTGCGTCATTGGATGAATAATTAGGTCATTTTCGTCGTCCCTATGCTTCTTCTTGTCCAATTAGGCTTTCTAACCAATCTTGTGCATCCAATAGGTGTGTTTGTTTCATTGGATGAACAATTTGGTCATTTTCGTCCTCCCTTGGCATATTCTTGTCCAATTAGGGTTTCTTACCAATCTTGTGCATCCAATAGGTGTTTTTGTGTCATTGGATGAACAATTAGGTCATTTTAGTCCTCCCTAGGCTTCTTCTTGTCCAATTAGGGTTTCTACCAAATCTTGTGCATCCAATAGGTGTGTCTGTGTCATTGGATGAACATATAGGACATTTTCGTCCTCTCTAGGCTTATTCTTGTCGAATTAGGGTTTCTAACCAATCTTGTGCATCGAATACGTTCATTTGTGTCATTGGATGAACAATTAGGTCTTTTTCGTCCTACCTAGGCATATTCTTGTCCAATTAGGGTTTCTAACCAATCTTGTGCATCCAATAGGTGTGTTTGTTTCATTGGATGAACAATTTGGTCATTTTCGTCCTCCCTTGGCATATTCTTGTCCAATTAGGGTTTCTTACCAATCTTGTGCATCCAATAGGTGTTTTTGTGTCATTTGATGAACAATTAGGTCATTTTAGTCCTCCCTAGGCTTCTTCTTGTCCAATTAGGGTTTCTACCAAATCTTGTGCATCCAATAGGTGTGTCTGTGTCATTGGATGAACATATAGGACATTTTCGTCCTCTCTAGGCTTATTCTTGTCGAATTAGGGTTTCTAACCAATCTTGTGCATCGAATACGTTCATTTGTGTCATTGGATGAACAATTAGGTCTTTTTCGTCCTACCTTGGCATATTCTTGTCCAATTAGGGTTTCTAACCAATCTTGTGCATCCAATAGGTGTGTTTGTGTCATTGGATGAACATTTAGGTCATTTTCGACCTCCCTAGGCTTATTCTTGTCCAATTAGGGTTTTCAACCAATCTTGTGCAACGAATACGTTCATTTGTGTCATTGGATGAACAATTAGGTCATTTTCGTCCTCCCTTGGCTTATGCTTGTCCAATTAGGGTTTTTCTTGTCGAATTAGGGTTTCTAACCTATCTTGTGCATCCAATAGGTGTGTTTGTGTCATTGGATGAACATTTAGGTCATTTCGACCTCCCTAGGCTTATTCTTCTCCAATTAGGGTTTCTAACCAATCTTGTGCATCCAATAGGTGTGTTTGCGTCATTGGATGAATAATTAGGTCATTTTCGTCGTCCCTAGGCTTCTTCTTGTCCAATTAGGGTTTCTAACCAATCTTGTGCATCCAAGGTGTGTTTGTGTCATTGGATGAACAATTAGGTCATTTTCGTCCTCCCTTGGCATATTCTTGTCCAATTAGGTTAGAAACCAATCTTGTGCATCCAATAGGTTTGTTTTTGTCATTGGATGAACATTTAGGTCATTTTCGTCGTCCCTAGGCTTACTCATGTCCAATTAGGTTTTCTAACCAATCTTGTGCATCTAATAGGTGTGTTTGCGTCATTGGATGAATAATTAGGTCATTTTCGTCGTCCCTATGCTTCTTCTTGTCC
>JBBPBS010000390.1:168879-180305 GCA_037974835.1 Cicer judaicum
CAAAAAAAAAAAAAAAAAAAGAACAAAAAATGTTCTCTATTTTCTGGTTTTTCTGTGTTTTATTGTGTCAAGAAATGTTCTCCATTTTTAGCAGAAAATGAAGAACGTTCTCCATTTTTGTTTCTTCTCTGTAATTGTTTATTTTTCTATTTTGTTGGTTAACTCTTGTTGCAGATCCTAATATTGTTTTAATAGTATTCGTTACAAACAATGCTTCAAATTGCCAACGAGATAAACTTAATACTTTTCTTAATGATTGACATATGTCTTAGCCGATTTCTTCGTTCCCCACTTCTTGCTATATTCTCTTTAACTACTTTCTTGCTTTCTCAAGAATAAATGAATATTACTAAAATGTTATGAAAAATTACGATAAAGTAAACAAGAAAATTTGAAATGGATTAGCAAATACGCTTACCAACTTTTGTTACAACAAGAAATATTAAAAGAAATAGAATAATAACATGAACAAACCTGATAATTTAAGCCAAATTTTTCCTCCTTCTCATTTAATTTAGAAACAAAATGTATGTCTCATAAAATAATTATTTCATATTTTTATTAAACTAAAGAATATCATCTATTATTTTTTTCAACTTATTTTATACCGTTATATAATATAAATTTATGATTTGGGCCACTTTGACCCATACCAGTACTCAAGCTTCATATACAATAAGCTTCCTTTACCTAATGGTCTAAATTGGTTTAACAAGAAATTTCCTCAATCTAGAATGATTTTTAAACTAGAATGATTTTTTAAATTTCCTCAATCTAGTGAACAAATTGGTTTAACAAGAAATTTTTCTTGTCCTCTCCCTTTGGTAAAGGAAGCTTTCATTTTTCTTCTCATTTTGATTTTGACTTTAACTTTGATTTCAAGAAAACATCAATTGATCATCAAATAAGCATACATTTTAGTTGCTTGTGATTTTAGATGTTAGAAGGTTTGATCAAAATTGTGCATGTGTTATCAAGGTTGATCATTATGCTTATTATATGAATTGGAAAAAGCTTTGTCGGTAAGTTGTAAGGAAAAACCATTTTCAATGAAAAGTTAGAAAGAACAAATTAAAGTAGAAAACTTTTATTTTTGGTTAATAGACCTATAAATGGTTTGACTAGTGCCGATCATGACACGTGTGTTATTTTTCTTTAAGAAAACTTCAAAGTCAAGTCTTGATTTTTGAATGCATGAAGGTTTGAACATATGAAACTAAATTCTAGAAAATTCTATGAAAAACAACCTTTGGTGCATGAATTTTAAATATATATTGTTTTTGAATTTTTTTAGTAAACTAAATTTTCAAGTGATTATGGACATGTTATGTATTATCACAAAAATTACTTTAATTTTCTACTTCATTATCCTCTAAAAATTAATGTATCTCACACCTGTTCAGTAGTTGATTTTGGTGAAAAAACGTTTTTGAAGCTTGAGTATATAATTTTTCACAACTTGGTAAACTAGAGTTTTTGAGTAAAATATATTTTCTAATAACATTGGGTATGTTAAGATTTGTCACCAAAATTGGTGTTTCATAAATGTCTTGAAAACATGCTTAAAAACAAGTTTTTATTACATTAGTCATAATTCTCTTTTAATCAAGTTAGACTAAAACAACCTTGCTAATGGAATTTTAAAAAAATATTACTTTAAATTTTGAGATGAGGTTTCTTGAAACATGTTTATATTTGACTTAGAAAGTTCGATAAAAAAGTTTCATAATTTTCCAACTTCAAAAATATATTTTTTCACTATTAATTTGATAAAGTGTATATTAGAGATGTTGCTTGTCAAACATGTCACGACTTGAAACCATCAAATTATTCTTCTGATCATAGCTTAACCTAAAGTTATTTTTGAGTGATTATTTTTAGAGTTTAAACTAGACTTAAATCTCTACATTCTAAACATAAATTTTATGGTATTTGGTTAATCATTGATATTTTAAAATGATTCACAATTTAACAAAACAGAAAAAGAACTGATTTCAAACAACTAAGACTTAATTGTGAAAACTACTTTCGATGATTATTTTTATACTTATATAAAGAGAATTTTCAAATACCATACGTCCAAAGCTTTCAATGAAGTGTTCATTTGTTAAATTTCGATGCCATTTTCTATTTGAATAAAAATAATGAAGTTACAGTTTTAATATAAAAAATTCTGGATCATGTAAACTTTAAAGATGACACTAAGAAAATTTACTAAATTTCTAAAGAAGTCATAATATGAGTTTATTTAAGAAATAAACATACTTTGAGCAATTAATACTTTAGGGATGAGATTAGAATATGTGGAATTAGAAAACCCAAGTTTGTAAACATTTTCTTAAGAAAAGTTCTTGTAAAAGCTGTCTCATAAAACATGCATAATAAACCTTATTACAAAGGAGACAACCCAATAGTATCTATATAGGAAACAACTATTTAAATGCAGCGACAATAAGTACGAACGCACACTGAAACTTCAGGATAGGCACACGCATAATCGTGACAATCTTTGTCATATTTACAATTCCGAGATGCTGCAAAAGAAGAATAAATGGATATTACTAAAATGTTATGAAAGATTATGTAAAAACAAAATTTAGAAAAAGGAGCTTACCATATGTTGTTACAACAAGACATACTAACAGAAATAGAATAATTACATAAAGAAACTTTTGAGTTTGGGCCATATTTTTCCTCCTTCTCATTTCATATTTCATATGAATACAAAATCATTATTTGACTATTTTATAATGCAACAAACCTTACTTACTTAATTTAATTGTTTTAACCTTTATGAAGTTCTAAGAAACTCTTAGTAAATTAAATTTATTATTAAATGTCTCATAAGTACTTTGAGTATCATGTTTGTCTGTTTTGACTTTGAAAAATGTTTACCTCTTTGTCTAACTAAAGCGATCACTTGACCTCAGTAAGTATCTCGAATAAATTTTATGTTGATAATAAAAGTTGTTTCATTCATTTTTTATCAATCTTTTATTATTATATTTATTTCTTTTTTAACCTTTGATGATAGGCAAAAGATAAATAATACCATTTTATCTAAGTTAGATGTTGAAATAATATACATTTGATATTAAAAAAAAAAGAAAGAAAAAAAACAACAATTATCATCATCATCATCTAAATTGTTATATAATGGAAACTCATTAGTTAACTATTACCTAACAAATAATTTGGTCACTCATTTTTCTCTACAAATATGTCATTTCACAATATAATCAATTATCTTTTTATCCCTTATGACTTAACTTTATAATTTATCTTTTAACACTCATTTTGTTAGTCTAAAACTAGTTTTTAGCTACAATCCTCTATTTAATATTTTGATGATAACAAAATAAATAAATTAGAATAATTATTTCTTAATGCATATTGAGTTGAAAGACAAATATTTATATGACGACTATCTATTTTAAGGTAGCATAAATTATGAGTAAGTTAGAAATAAATATTTAACTGCTTTTAACACAAATAATATTATCACCTTATAAACAAGTAATTATGATTACTAATAGTGTATGTCATGATATAACAATAAAAAGCATCAACAAGTGTATGATAATCTACAATCTGAGTCAAAGCATTAGAGATAAATAAAATATAAGTCAAGAATTGATCCTCTAACAAAGGAAAACAACTCTAAAATGATCATTTGTATCTAACTAAATATCGCGATCTTCGGTAATACTCTAACTCAAGACCAAAGAAGAAGTCTCTGAATATAGCCTTTGATAAAATCAATGATCTAGTAAAAGTTAAATTCTTTATTTGAACAAAGAAAAAAAAAATTAACTAATCAAGACAATGTTATGAAGAATATGTTAAAATTGTTTCTGACTCTACTCGACGAACTCTCAATGCGACTTTGATGAATCCAATATAATAAGCCTAGTTTGATAATTCTCTGTCTGATAATTATGGCAAACTAGTTAATCTTCTGGTCAATGCATCAAGTCAACATTGTGACAAAGCCAACACTGTGATAAAAAGTCAAATTTCATAAAGAAGTCAACTTCTCAGCATCCTTTTCTCATCAAAGTTAGGCTTATCACCTGATTATAGAAGTGAAATGACATCCTCTAATATACACATGTTTTTAAATCAAGATACATTGAATCAATTATGAATTTCTATATAGACATGTTCTAGATGCTGATTCAAGATCTCCAACGATAATATCTCCAGTGAAAATGTTCTTCAGTGTTTAAATAGAAAGGCCTCTTAATATGGAAAAGTGTTGATACAAGGAAAATGGCAATGTTCTAAAAATAATTATGTAAAAAATCTAGAACACATCAAAATAAAAGAATGAATGAAACATCCTCTTTGTAGAGAGTTGTTAGGATTGATATAAATCAATCCAGTTGTTTGGTTCACTTGAATTAATATAGGATTTGAAATGTAATAATCTATCAGTGAGATTTAGAATACTAGAAATGGACTTTGTGTTAATTCAGACACAAACTGGAACTTAAAATTAAATTAGCATGATAGTGAAGACAACTCTTTCATCCATGTGAGGTACCTGAAAAGGAGTAAGAATACTTATAAACCTTAATGGCGGTTTTCAATAAAGTCAAGAAGACTAGAAAGTCTAATATTGGTTACAACCTGGAGAGGCTAACGAAGAATACTCAAAAAAAGTCTAAAAAGGTAGAATAAATAATACTTGTATACTATTGCTTAAATAGGGAATTGAACTCTCGATTATACTAAGACAAAATCTCTCTATAAGGAGACGACTAGATCTAACAACTATTTGTTAGGAACAAGTATAAAAATGCTTATGTCTCTTTTGTATCTCTACTCTGCATTTTATTTAAGGTGTTTATGATTCAACTTTATGTTACTTCAACTATTTTATAATCATAAGTGGAATATTTTGATAAAGAAGACATTTTTTTAAGCAACACAAATAATTTTTCAAAAAAAAAAAAACTCAATTCAAACCCCATTTTTTGTATTTTCTAGCACCTTCAATTGGTATTAGTGTGGCTCCCTTGATTGAGCACTTTACAGTATAAGATTAAATATTTTTTACTATTGGAAATACTAGTGAAATGGTTTGAATTAGTGTATATTTTGGGTTCAATTCTATTTTCAACCTTATTTGAAATTCAACTTTTTAAAATTATATCCAAACTTGAATTGACAAAAACTGATTATTGTTGATTGAAATTGTTATATGACAATAGATAAAATGCATTAGTAGAACATCAATTTCTAAAATGACAATTTCATCTCTTTACAAAAGTCATTTCTTAAAAAAGTTTTTCTTGGTAATATTTTGTATAGTTAGTTCTTAAAAACTTGAGTATCCATGATAAAGTTTTTGTGTGTCTATGTAATCAGTCTTCAATGTTATTTTGAGTAGTAAACATAATCTATGTATTAAGATTACATGCTCAAAGAAAAGAATATAAATTAAAAAGGATTTTATTTATGTTCGTTGAACATAGTAAAAATATTAATTTCATATGTGAATGAGAGATATCATCTTAGATTAAGATTGTCTAAGAAAATATTTCATTGTGTGAGTAGTTGTGAACTACAACTACAAAATCAATTTGAATCAATGGCTTACTTAAATGAATTTTGAAAATTCTCTTAATTTTATTTTGTATAAATATTTTATCAAACTTTTGTTTGTGTTTTTGAAACTCTTCAACGATAAACTGGACAAAACTTTTGTGCTTCAAGAAGAAGAATAAGTTAATTAGTAAAAAAAAAATTTAAAAGCTAATACTGAAATATATTTGATGATAAGAATAAGTATTAGTCAATACAACTGAATTGTTAGTGCAAGATAATGTAAACATTATTATGCACTTCAATAAAATAAAACTAACCAAACACGGAGAAATTTATTGAAACATCAATGATCTATGATGTATGTTCAAATATTCATATAACCTTTAAGAAGAAACGATTAATAATGCAACCTAATAGCTAAATTATAAAGGTTGAATGTTAACTAGTTGATATCCTTCATCAAAACAAAAGTTGGAGGATATACACATTTGTCATTGGTTGAAATCAAATTGGAAGCCAACTCTGCTTCAAATGGCTAGATCATTCAAAACTAATCATCTTATCATCCATCTTTTGGAAAAGAGCAACAAGGGTATGAAATAGAAGTAAACTAGAAGTTTATTCCTATGATGGTTCAAATATATTCGTCTGATGTGATTCATAGTCGATATATTTGCAATGATTATGAAAAAGATTATCCTTGAAAAATGTTGAACTAGAAGTAAACGACTAAAACTCTCTCATCAGAAATCATCATATGATTCCTCCTCTTGAGAAGTATGTATAATAAATGAATTTATTTGATATTCCAATATTTGATCATTTGGTCAAACTCGCGAATAAATAAGAACCTCAAAAGGGTTGCTTTGACAATCCTCTTACTCCAAGATCTAAATTTATTCCTCTATCTTCTCGAGGAAAAGATATGTATCTCTCGTGTATAGTGTGCTTGAATCATCTGATATCCATTTCTATAAAATCAATAGTACAAAAGCAAACTGCATTTGTTGTTGTTAGTACCAAAACAAAGAAGGATTAGAACCAAGCTAATTTTGCATTTGGATAAAAGATCATATGAATGAAAAACTCATTCTAGAAAACTCTTGTAAGACAAGAGTAAGTACAAATTTTCTAAATCATCCTTGCCGAACATCAGTTCAAGTACTCTACAATTTATTTCAATAGTTTTTTTTAAAGTTATTGTACTTATCTATTTTGTCTTATATGTTTATGTTTTACTCTCACATCTTATGTCTTTGTTTGTCCGATAAATACTTTTATTCTGTTTTTGTTTGTTTGTTTCTTCTAGTTTCCTTGTGTATGTGAAGTATTTTCTTCTTCGTGTGGTTGATTTATCAACGATGATATAAATCGTCTATCTTGCTTCGTGTTGTCTTGTCCTTCATCTTATCGCCTATTTTATTTTTGTATTTGTTCTTAATTTACCTTCATTGAAACCAAAGTTTAGATTACTACATTTACTTTGTCAATTTAAACTCTTCTTCTCTCTAGTATTTTTAAAAAAACTATTTCTTTTCTCATCGCCCCAATCATGTTAAACCCAAATTTTTTAAACCTAATGTCCTTTAGGAAAAACCTATTTAATCTCTCGTCTTTTGTTGAGTCTTCATCTTGATAAATGTTCCTCTTCTTACATTGTATTCTCATAAAGACTTTAAGATCTTCATAAAACATGAACTACTCAACTTCAATATTAAAAATTTAATAAATCTTAATTTTGTTAAATCTATGAACTACGGTCAACAAGTTGGATTTGCAGGAAGGTTCACAAAATGCATTCAATGGTTGACACAACTTTAAACCTTGGAGGTCAATGTCTCTCTCTTCTTCTAGTAGCCATGAGCACAAGGACACAGTGAGAAAAAAACATTAAAAGACTTATGCCTCATTTTGTTATGATTTTATTGTAATGGATATGTAGTTTGAGGATAATGATGAAGAAGGACCACCTTTAATCATATCAAAGATTTATATCTTTAGAACATTATATCTATTATTCATTTTTTAGAGAAACCCTCATCAGATAAGTCATAAACAAGAACCTAAAACATCTATTTTTCCTTAGTTAGGTCTGGCAAGTCAAAAGGTAGGATCTTGAATAAAAAAACTTCTTCATCTATCTATCAAATGGAAGTTCAAAGAAGGAAGGCATAAATAGGGTGTCAATAAAGAGATTTACTTTTTTTTTTATGTATTATAAATTGGTGATTCAAACCTATAATATGTAATTTAAATTATTAGATCTGATTTAGAAAGCTTTAGAAATACCTTAGGACTTTATTTTATTTTTAACCCATTTTTTCTTTTAGCTCTTTGTAATAAGTATAATAGTTGTTATGCTATCACCTTCAAAGAGTTTAAAAATGCAGCAACAAATAAACAACAAATAGTATCTTTGACGCTTTAGTTCTCAACTATGAAGGAAATAAGCAGGTACAAGAAACTAATACCAATTTACTTGTTAGGAAGTATAGACTCTCCTAGATAGAAGAAGATAAAGAGATTGTGACAATGTTTTCTAGATAAAAACTTTGGTTTCTAGATTGAATGTTCTCCAAAAGAGTTACACTACCTTTGACCACGTCAAGAAGATCCTTAGAAGACTTCCCAACAAGTGGAGACCAAAGGTAACAATAATTCAAGAGATTAAGGATATAAACAAACTACCTTTGGAAGAGCTAATGAGCTCACTCATATCCCATGAAATTGAATTGGTTGAAGATGAGCCCAACAAGAACTCAAAGTCCATGGCTCCCAAATCCCAAATAAACAAGACAAACTATATGGCCCTACAGGCTAGTGAAGACTCAAAGGAAAGAGAATTGGACGATTAGCTGATGGAGAGTTGTCCTTTATCTCAAGACAAATCCAACACATGTTGAACAACATGAAGAAATGTTTCTCCAAAAGAGGTTTCATAAGATCCCAAAATAATAGACAAGTATGTGAAAAATTAGACAAGAAAAGAATCATCTGATGTGAATGCAAAAAATTAGATCATTTCAAAGCAGAATATCCTAAACATGAGAAAGGAAAATCCCAAAGAAGAGACTTCAAGGAAAAAAAGAAAGATCTTATGGCTATTTGAGATGACTTTGATGAATCATAGGATAAAGATGAAGATCGTGCAAATATAGCTCTAATGGCAGATACGCGCCCTAACTCTGGTATAATGACGAATCTACTGATAAAGAAATTGAGGTATTATCTTACCTATCTTGAAGTGATTTATAGATATGTTAATTGAGTTTCTCAACAAAAATTACAATGTTTCTTCAAAACTTAAATCTCTTATAGATATGTTAAATCGAGTGTTGGTAAATAAAGACATCATTCATATATGAGGATCACTTAAAAGAAAAAGAGACTAACTTAGGAATGGAAAAAAAAAATCTATACTCATGAGTATTATTGAATAAAATATGCGACGAACACCAAAAAAGTAATTTATCGATATTGATCTATAGATAAAATAAATGAACATTTTAACTACCAATTAGTTAATGGCATGAAGACGGATGTAAATGATATTTGTACCATCGGATATTTGTATATCGTTTTCTTGTCTCTTCGGTCTGTCAGGTTGACAGTAGTCACGTGTACTTTTTCTTGAAATCATACTTTTTGTGTTGATCGTTTGTGGTGCTAAAAACGTGAAAGGTGAACGTAATTATTGAATTGCCAAGTTATAGTGGAGTTTGACTTAGCATTGAATCTCTATGAGCCTTGTTGATTCTTATAACCCTGATAAAGCCTTCCTTTGACTAAATAATTCATCTACCCCAAAATTCAACTAGTTTTCATTCTCAGCTAAAATGTTATTTAATTTGGTGTAAACAAATGTTTCCCTGCATCACATTATTGGATGGCTAGTAGCTTTCGAGATGATGAGACACAACTAGTAATTATTGCGCGTGAACATTGTCATCATTGCGTTGTTATTATTTCCTTATTCTTTTTTATTTTCGTTTACATTTGATTGAGAAATCTGGTTTACAAAACTGCAAAAAAAGAACAAAAAATGTTCTCTATTTTCTAGTTTTTCTGTGTTTTATTGTGTCAAGAAACGTTCTCCATTTTCTGCAGAAAATGAAGAACGTTCTCCGTTTTTGTTTCTTCTCTGTAATTGTTTATTTTTCTATTTTGTTGGTTAACTCTTGTTGCAGATCTTAATATTGTTTTAATAGTATTCGTTACAAACAATGCTTCAAATTGCCAACGAGATAAACTTAATAATACTTACAGATTTATTAACTTAACCTTGATTATCTCAACTTATCAGACATGACTTTTTTCTTAATCATTGACATATGTCTTAGCCGATTTCTTCGTTCTCCACTTCTTGCTATATTCTCTTTAACTACTTTCTTGCTTTCTCAAGAATAAATGAATATTACTAAAATGTTATGAAAAATTACGATAAAGTAAACAAGAAAATTTGAAATGGATTAGCAAATAGGCTTACCAACTTTTGTTACAACAAGAAATATTAAAAGAAATAGAATAATAACATGAACAAACCTGATAATTTAAGCCAAATTTTTCCTCCTTCTCATTTAATTTAGAAACAAAATGTATGTCTCACAAAATAATTATTTCATATTTTTATTAAACTAAAGAATATCATCTATTATTTTTTTCAACTTATTTTATACCGTTATATAATATAAATTTAGGATTTGGGCCACTTTGACCCATACTAGTACTCAAGCTTAATATACTATAAGCTTCCTTTACCTAATGGTCTAAATTCTATAATTTTTGGAATTTTTTTAAGAATGATTTTTTAAATTTCCTCAATCTAGTGAACAAATTGGTTTAACAAGAAATTTTTCTTCCCCTCTCCCTTTGGTAAAGGAAGCTTTCATTTTTCTTCTCATTTTGATTTTGACTTTAACTTTGATTTCAAGAAAACATCAATTGATCATCAAATAAGCATAAATTTTAGTTGCTTGTGATTTTAGATGTTAGAAGGTTTGATCAAAATTGTGCATGTGTTATCAAGGTTGATCATTATGCTTATTATGAATTTGAATTAGCTTTGTTGGTAAGTTGTAAGGAAAAACCATTTCAATGAAAAGTTAGAAGAACAAATTAAAGTAGAAAACTTTTATTTTTGGTTAAGAGACCTATAAATGATTTGATTAGTGCTGATCATGACACGTGTGTTCTTTTTCTTTAAGAAAACTTCAAAGTCAAGTCTTGATTTTTGAATGCATGAAGGTTTGAACATATGAAACTAAATTCTAGAAAATTCTATGAAAAACAACCTTTGGTGCATGAATTTTAAATATATATTGTTTTTGAATTTTTTTAGTAAACTAAATTTTCAAGTGATTATGGACATGTTATGCATTATCACAAAAATTACTATAATTTTCTACTTCATTATCCTCTAAAAATTAATGTATCTCACACCTGTTCAGTAGTTGATTTTGGTGAAAAAACGTTTTTGAAGCTTGGGTATATAATTTTTCACAACTTGGTAAACTAGAGTTTTTGAGTAAAATATATTTTCTAATGACATTGGGTATGTTAAGATTTGTCACCAAAATTGGTGTTTCATAAATGTCTTGAAAACATGCTTAAAAAGAAGTTTTTATTACATTAGTCATAATTCTGTTTTAATCAAGTTAGACTAAAACAACCTTGCTAATGGAATTTTAAAAAAATATTACTTTAAATTTTGAGATGAGGTTTCTTGAAAAATGTTTATATTTGACTTAGAAAGTTCTAAAAAAAAGTTTCATAATTTTCCAACTTCAAAAATATATTCTTTCACTATTAATTTGATAAAGTGTATATTAGAGATGTTGCTTGTCAAACATATCACAACTTGAAACCATCAAATT
>JBBPBS010000392.1:0-36720 GCA_037974835.1 Cicer judaicum
GACCTAAATGTTCATCCAATGACACAAAACACCTATTGGACGCACAAGATTGGTTAAAAACCCTAATTGGACAAGAATTAGTGTAGGGAGGACGAAAATGACCTAAATGTTCATCCAATGACACAAAACACCTATTGGATGCACAAGATTGGTTAAAGACCCTAATTGGACAACATTAAGTGTAGGGAGGACGAAAATGACCTAAATGATCATCGAATGACACAAAACCCATATTGGATGCACAAGATTGGTTAGAAACCCTAATTGGACAAGCATAAGCCTAGGGAGGATGAAAATGACCTAAATGTTCATCCAATGACACAAACACAACTATTGGATGCACAAGATTGGTTAGAAACCCTAATTGGACTAGCATAAGCCTAGGGAGGTTGAAAATGACCTAAATGTTCATCCACTGACACAAAAACACCTATTGGATGCACAAGATTGGTTAAAAACCCTATTTGGACAATATTAGGTGTAGGGAGGACGAAAATGACCTAAATGTTAATCCAATGACACAAAAACACCAATTGGATGCAAATGATTGGTTAGAAACCCTAATTGGACAAGATAAAGTGTAGGGAGGACGAAAATGACCTAAATGTTCATCCAATGACAGAAAACACCTATTGGATGCACAAGATTGGTTAAAAACCCTAATTGGACAAGATTAAGAGTAGGGAGGACGAAAATGACCTAAATATTCATCAAATGACACAAAACACCTATTGGATGCACAAGATTGGTTAAAAACCCTAATTGGACAAGAATTAGCCTAGGGAGGACGAAAATGACCTAATTGTTCATCCAATGACACAAAAACTCCTATTGGATGCACAAGATTGGTTAAAAATCCTAATTGGACAAGAATTAGCCAAGGGAGGACGAAAATGACCTAATTGTTCAACCAATGACACGAAAACACGTATTGGTTACACAAGATTTGTTAGAAACCCTAATTGGTCAAGATTAACTGTAGGGAAGACGAAAATGACCTAAATGTTCATCCAATGACACAAAACACCTATTGGATGGACAAGATAGGTTAAAAACCCTAATTGGACAAGAATTAGCCTAGGGAGGACGAAAATGACCTAAATTCTCATCCAATGACACAAACACAACTATTGGATGCACAAGATTGGTTAGAAACCCTAATTGGACAAGCATAAGCCTAGGGAGGATGAATATGACCTAAATGTTCATCCACTGACACAAAAACACCTATTGGATGCGCCAGATTGGTTAAAAACCCTAATTGGACAAGATTAGGTGTAGGGGGGACGAAAATGACCTAAATGTTCATCCAATGACACAAAAACACCAATTGGATGCACAAGATTGGTTAGAAACCCTAATTGGACAAGATAAAGTGTAGGGAGGACGAAAATGACCTAAATGTTCATCCAATGACACAAAACACCTATTGGATGCACAAGATTGGTTAAAAATCCTAATTGGACAAGATTAAGAGTAGGGAGGACGAAAATGACCTAAATATTCATCCAATGACACAAAACACCTATTGGATGCACAAGATTGGTTAAAAACCCTAATTGGACAAGAATTAGCCTACGGAGGACGAAAATGACCTAAATATTCATCCAATGACACAAAACACCTATTAGATGCACAAGATTGGTTAAAAACCCTAATTGGACAAGAATTAGCCTAGGGAGGACGAAAATGACCTAATTGTTCATCCAATGACACAAAAACTCCTATTGGATGCACAAGATTGGTTAAAAATCCTAATTGGACAAGAATTAGCCTAGGGAGGACGAAAATGACCTAATTGTTCAACCAATGACACAAAAACACCTATTGGATGCACAAGATTGGTTAGAAACCCTAATTGGACTAGATAAAGTGTAGGGACGACGAAAATGACCTAAATGTTCATCCAATGACACAAAACACCTATTGGACGCACAAGATTGGTCAAAAACCCTAATTGGACAAGATTAAGTGTAGGGAGGAC
The DNA here is from genome assembly GCA_037974835.1 of Cicer judaicum. NCBI lineage: Eukaryota > Viridiplantae > Streptophyta > Magnoliopsida > Fabales > Fabaceae > Cicer > Cicer judaicum. The sequence goes on from JBBPBS010000392.1 coordinate 1,985, forward strand.
GAAAATGACCTAAATTTTCATCCAATGACACAAAACACGTATTGGATGGACAAGATTGGTTTTAAACCCTAATTGGACAAGAATTAGCCTAGGGACGACGAAAATGACCTAATTGTTCATCCAATGACATAATTGGACAGGATTAAGTTTAGGGAGGACGAAAATGACCTAAATGTTCATCCAATGACACAAACACAACTATTGGATGCACAAGATTGGTTAGAAACCCTAATTGGACAAGCATAAGCCTAGGGAGGATGAAAATGACCTAAATGTTCATCCACTGACACAAAAACACCTATTGGATGCGCCAGATTGGTTAAAAACCCTAATTGGACAAGATTAAGAGTAGGGAGGACGAAAATGACCTATTATATTCATCCAATGACACAAAACACCTATTGGATGCACAAGATTGGTTAAAAACCCTAATTGGACAAGATTAAGAGTAGGGAGGACGAAAATGACCTAAATATTCATCCAATGACACAAAACACCTATTGGATGCACAAGATTGGTTAAAAACCCTAATTGGACAAGAATTAGCCTAGGGAGGACGAAAATGACCTAATTGTTCATCCAATGACACAAAAGACCAATTGGATGCACAAGATTGGTTAGAAACCCTAATTGGACAAGAATTAGCCTAGGGTGGACGAATATGACATAATTGTTCATCCAATGACACAAAAACACCTATTGGATGCATAAGATTGGTTAGAAACCCTAATTGGACAAGAATTAGCCTAGGGAGGACGAAAATGACCTAAATGTTCATCCAATGACACAAAACACCTATTGGATGCACAAGATTGGTTAAAAACCCTAATTGGACAAGATTAAGTGTAGGGAGGACGAAAATGGCCTAAATATTCATCCAATGACACAAAACACCTATTGGATGCACAAGATTGGTTAAAAACCCAAATTGGACAAGATTAAGTGTAGGGAGGACGAAAATGACCTAAATGTTCATCCAATGACACAAAACACCTATTGGATGCACAAGATTGGTTACAAACCGTAATTGGACGAGAATTAGCCTAGGGAGGACGAAAATGACCTAATTGTTCATCCAATGACACAAAAACACCTATCGGATGCACAAGATTGGTTAGAAACCCTAATTGGACAAGATTAAGTGTAGGGAGGATGAAAATGCGCTAAATGTTAATCCAATGACACAAAACACCTACTGGAAACAAAAGATTGGTTAAAAACCCTAATTGCACAAGAATTATCCTAGGGAGGACGAAAATGACCTAATTGTTCATCCAATGACACAAAATCACCAATTGGATGCACAAGATTAGTTAGAAACCCTAATTGGACAAGATAAAGTTTAGGGAGGACGAAAATGACCTAAATGTTCATCCAATGACACAAAACACTTATTGGATGCACAAGATTGGTTAAAAACCCTAATTGGACAAGAATTATCCTAGGGAGGACGAAAATGACCTATATGTTCATCCAATGACACAAAACACCTATTGGATGCACAAGATTGGTTAAAAACCCTAATTGGACAAGATTAGGTGTAGGGAGGACGAAAATGGCCTAAATATTCATCCAATGACACAAAACACCTATTGGATGCACAAGATTGGTTAAAAACCCAAATTGCACAAGATTAAGTGTAGGGAGGACGAAAATGACCTAAATGTTCATCCAATGACACAAAACACCTATTGGATGCACAAGATTGGTTACAAACCCTAATTGGACGAGAATTAGCCTAGGGAGGACGAAAATGACCTAATTGTTCATCCAATGACACAAAAACACCAACTGGATGCACAAGATTGGTTAGAAACCCTAATTGGACAACATAAAATGTAGGGAGGACGAAAATGACTTAAATGTTCATCTAATGACCCAAAACACCTATTGGATGCACAAGATTGGTTAAAAACCCAAATTGGACAAGATTAAGTGTAGGGAGGACAAAAATGACCTACATATTCATCCAATGACACAAAACACCTATTGGATGCACAAGATTGGTTAAAAGCCCTAATTGGACAAGAATTATCCTAGGGAGGACGAAAATGACCAAAATGTTTATCCAATGACACAAAACACCTATTGGATGCACAAGATTGGTTAAAAACCCTAATTGTTCATCCAATGACACAAAAACACCCATTGGATGCACAAGATTGGTTAAAAACCCTAATTGGACAAGATTAAGTGTAGGGAGGACGAAAATGACCTAAATGTTCATCCAATGACACAAATGACCTAATTGGATGCACAAGATTGGTTAAAAACCCTAATTGGATAAGAATTAGCCTAGGGAGGACGAAAATGACGTAAATGTTCATCCAATGACACAAAACACCTATTGGATGCACAAGATTGGTTAAAAACCCTAATTGGACAAGAATTATCCTAGGGAGGACGAAAATGACCTAATTGTTCATCCAATGACACAAAAACACCAACTAGATGCACAAGATTGGTTAGAAACCCTAATTGGACAAGATAAAATGTAGGGAGGACGAAAATGACTTAAATGTTCATCTAATGACCCAAAACACCTATTGGATGCACAAGATTGGTTAAAAACCCAAATTGGACAAGATTAAGTGTAGGGAGGACAAAAATGACCTACATATTCATCCAATGACACAAAACACCTATTGGATGCACAAGATTGGTTAAAAACCCTAATTGGACAAGAATTATTCTAGGGAGGACGAAAATGACCTAAATGTTCATCCAATGACACAAAACACTTATTGGACAAGAATTAGCCTAGGGAGTACAAAAATGACCTAAATGTTCATCCAATGACACAAAACACCTATTGGATGCACCAGATTGGTTAAAAACCTAAATTGGACAAGATTAAGTGGTGGGAGGATGAAAATGACCTAAATGTCCATCGAATGACACAAAACACCTATTGGATGCACAAGATTGGTTAGAAACCCTAATTGGACAACATTAAGTGTAGGGAGGACGAAAATGACCTAAATGATCATCCAATGACACAAAACCCATATTGGATGCACAAGATTGGTTAAAAACCCTAGTTGGACAAGATTTAGCCTAGGGAGGACGAAAATGACCTAATTGTTCATCCAATGACACAAAAACACCCATTGGATGCACAAGATTCGTTAAAAACCCTAATTGGACAAGATTAAGTATAGGGAGGACGAAAATGACCTAAATGTTCATCCAATGACACAAAACACCTATTGGATGCACAAGATTGGTTAAAAACCCTAATTGGACAAGATTAAGTGTAGGGAGGACGAAAATGGCCTAAATATTCATCCAATGACACAAAACACCTATTGGATGCACAAGATTGGTTAAAAACCCAAATTGCACAAGATTAAGTGTAGGGAGGACGAAAATGACCGAAATGTTCATCCAATGACACAAAACACCTATTGGATGCACAAGATTGGTTACAAACCCTAATTGGACGAGAATTAGCCTAGCGAGGACGAAAATGACCTAATTGTTCATCCAATGACACAAAAACACCTATCGGATGCACAAGATTGGTTAGAAACCCTTATTGGACAAGATTAAATGTAGGGAGGACGAAAATGACCTAAATGTTCATCCAATGACACAAAACACCTACTGGAAACACAAGATTGGTTAAAAACCTTAATTGGACAAGAATTATCCTAGGGAGGACGAAAATGACCTAATTGTTCATCCAATGACACAAAATCACCAATTGGATGCACAAGATTAGTTAGAAACCCTAATTGGACAAGATAAAGTTTAGGGTGGACGAAAATGACCTAAATGTTCATCCGATGACACAAAACACTTATTGGATGCACCAGATTGGTTAAAAACCCTAATCGGACATGAATTATCCTAGGGAGGACGAAAATGACCTAAATGTTCATCCAATGACACAAAACACCTATTGGATGCACAAGATTGGTTAAAAACCCTAATTGGACAAGATTAAGTGCAGGGAGGACGAAAATGGCCTAAATATTCATCCAATGACACAAAACACCTATTGGATGCACAATATTGGTTAAAAATCCAAATTGCACAAGATTAAGTGTAGGGAGGACGAAAATGACCTAAATGTTCATCCAATGACACAAAACACCTATTGGATGCACAAGATTGGTTACAAACCCTAATTGGACGAGAATTAGCCTAGGGAGGACGAAAATGACCTAATTGTTCATGCAAACACCAACTGGATGCACAAGATTGGTTAGAAACCCTAATTGGACAACATAAAATGTAGGGAGGACGAAAATGACTTAAATGTCGATCTAATGACCCAAAACACCTATTGGATGCACAAGATTGGTTAAAAACCCAAATTGGACAAGATTAAGTGTAGGGAGGACAAAAATGACCTACATATTCATCCAATGACACAAAACACCTATTGGATGCACAAGATTGGTTAAAAACCCTAATTGGACAAGAATTATCCTAGGGAGGACGAAAATGACCTAAATATTCATCCAATGAGACAAACCACCTATTTGATGCACAAGATTTGTTAAAACCCTAATTGGATAAGAATTAGCCTAGGGAGGTCGAAAGTGACCTAAATGTTTATCCAATGACACAAAACACCTATCGCATGCAGAAGATTGGTTAAAAACCCTAATTGGACAAGATTAACTGTAGAGAGGACGAAAATGACCTAAATGTTAATCCAATGACACAAAAACACCAATTGGATGCACATGATTGGTTAGAAACCCTAATTGAACAAGACTAAATGTAGGGAGGACGAAAATGACCTAAATGTAAATCCAATGACACAAAACACCTAATGGATGCACAAGATTGGTTAAAAACCCTAAATGGACAAGAATTATCCTAGGGAGGGCGAAAATGACCTAATTGTTCATCCAATGAAACAAAAATACCAATTGGATGCAAATGATTGGTTAGAAACCCTAATTGGACAAGATGAAGTGTAGGGAGGACGAAAATGACCTAAATGTTCATCCAATGACACAAAACACCAACTGGATGCACAAGATTGGTTAGAAACCCTAATTGGACAAGATAAAATGTAGGGAGGACGAAAATGACTTAAATGTTCATCTAATGACCCAAAACACCTATTGGATGCACAAGATTGGTTAAAAAACCCTAATTGGACAAGAATTAGCCTAGGGAGGACGAAAATGACCTAATTGTTCAACCAATGACACAAACACAACTATTGGATGCACAAGATTGGTTAGAAACCCTAATTGGACAAGCATAAGCCTAGGGAGGATGAAAATGAGCTAAATGTTCAGCCAATGACACAAAAACACCTATTGGATGCACAAGATTTACTTAAAAACCATAATTTGACAAGTATTAGCCTAGGGAGGACAAAAATGACCAAATTGTTCATCCAATAACACAAACACACCTATTGGATGCACAAGATAGGTTAGAAACCTTAATTGGACAAGATTAAGTGTAGGGAGGACGAAAATGACCTAAATGTTCATCCAATGACACAAAACACGTATTGGATGGACAAGATTGGTTTTAAACCCTAATTGGACAAGAATTAGCCTAGGGAGGACGAAAATGACCTAATTGTTCATCCAATGACACAAACACACTATTGGATGCCCAAGATTGGTTAGAAACCTTAATTGGACAAGATTAAGTGTAGGGAGGACGAAAATGACCTAAATGTTCATCCACTGACACAAAAACAGCTATTGGATGCACAAGATTGGTTAAAAACCCTAATTGGACAAGATTAGGTGTAGGGAGGACGAAAATGACCTAAATGTTAATCCAATGAGATAAAAACACCAATTGGATGCAAATGATTGGTTAGAAAACCTAATAGGACAAGATAAAGTGTAGGGAGGACGAAAATGACCTAAATGTTCATCCAATGACAGAAAACACCTATTGGATGCACAAGATTGGTTAAAAACCCTAATTGGACAAGATTAAGAGTAGGGAGGACGAAAATGACCTAAATATTCATCAAATGACACAAAACACCTATTGGATGCACAAGATTGGTTAAAAACCCTAATTGGACAAGAATTAGCCTAGGGAGGACGAAAATGACCTAATTGTTCATCCAATGACACAAAAACTCCTATTGGATGCACAAGATTGGTTAAAAATCCTAATTGGACAAGAATTAGCCTAGGGAGGACGAAAATGACCTAATTGTTCAACCAATGACACAAAAACACCTATTGGATGCACAAGATTGGTTAGAAACCCTAATTGGACTAGATAAAGTGTAGGGACGACGAAAAGGACCTAAATGTTCATCCAATGACACAAAACACCTATTGGACGCACAAGATTGGTTAAAAACCCTAATTGGACAAGAATTAGTGTAGGGAGGACGAAAATGACCTAAATGTTCATCCAATGACACAAAACACCTATTGGATGCACAAGATTGGTTAAAGACCCTAATTGGACAACATTAAGTGTAGGGAGGACGAAAATGACCTAAATGATCATCGAATGACACAAAACCCATATTGGATGCACAAGATTGGTTAGAAACCCTAATTGGACAAGCATAAGCCTAGGGAGGATGAAAATGACCTAAATGTTCATCCAATGACACAAACACAACTATTGGATGCACAAGATTGGTTAGAAACCCTAATTGGACAAGCATAAGCCTAGGGAGGTTGAAAATGACCTAAATGTTCATCCACTGACACAAAAACACCTATTGGATGCACAAGATTGGTTAAAAACCCTATTTGGACAATATTAGGTGTAGGGAGGACGAAAATGACCTAAATGTTAATCCAATGACACAAAAACACCAATTGGATGCAAATGATTGGTTAGAAACCCTAATTGGACAAGATAAAGTGTAGGGAGGACGAAAATGACCTAAATGTTCATCCAATGACAGAAAACACCTATTGGATGCACAAGATTGGTTAAAAACCCTAATTGGACAAGATTAAGAGTAGGGAGGACGAAAATGACCTAAATATTCATCAAATGACACAAAACACCTATTGGATGCACAAGATTGGTTAAAAACCCTAATTGGACAAGAATTAGCCTAGGCAGGACGAAAATGACCTAATTGTTCATCTAATGACACAAAAACTCCTATTGGATGCACAAGATTGGTTAAAAATCCTAATTGGACAAGAATTATCCTAGGGAGGACGAAAATGACCTAATTGTTCAACCAATGACATAAAAACACCTATTGGATGCACAAGATTGGTTAGAAACCCTAATTAGACTAGATAAAGTGTAGGGACGACGAAAATGACCTAAATGTTTATCCAATGACACAAACACAACTATTGGATGCACAAGATTGGTTAGAAACCCTAATTGGACAAGCATAAGCCTAGGGAGGACAAAAATGACCAAATTGTTCATCCAATAACACAAACACACCTATTGGATGCACAAGATAGGTTAGAAACCTTAATTGGACAAGATTAAGTGTAGGGAGGACGAAAATGACCTAAATTTTCATCCAATTACACAAACACAACTATTGGAAGCACAAGATTGGTTAGAAACCCTAATTGGACAAGCATAAGCGTAAGGAGGATGAAAATGACCTAAATGTTCATCCACTAACTCAATAACACCTATTGGATGCACAAGATTGGTTAAAAACCCTAATTGGACAAGAATAGGTGTAGGGAGGACGAAAATGACCTAAATGTTCATCCACTAACACAAAAACACCAATTGGATGCACAAGATTTGTTAGAAACCCTAATTGGACAAGATAAAGTGTAGGGAGGACGAAAAATGACCTAAATGTTCATCCAATGACACAAACACAACTATTGGATGCACAAGATTGGTTAAAAGCCCTATTTGGACAAGATTAAGTTTAGGGAGGACGAAAATGACATAAATGTTCATCCAATGACACAAAAACACCAATTGGATGCACAAGATTGGTTAGCAACCCTAAATGGACAAGATAAAGTGTAGAAAGGACGAAAATGACCTAAATGTTCATCCAATGACATAAAACACCTATTGGATGCACAAGATTGGTTAAAAAGCCTAATTGGACAAGATTAAGAGTAGGGAGGACGAAAATGACTTAAATATTCATCCAATGACATAAAACACCTATTGGATGCACAAGATTGGTTAAAAACCCTAATTGGACAAGAACAAGCCTATGGAGGACGAAAATGACCTAAATATTCATGCAATGATACAAAACACCTATTGGATGCACAAGATTTACTTAAAAACCCTAATTGGACAAGAATTAGCCTAGGGAGGACGAAAATGACCTAATTGTTCATCCAATGACACAAACACACTATTGGATGCCCAAGATTGGTTAGAAACCTTAATTGGACAAGATTAAGCGTAGGGAGGACGAAAATGACCTAAATGTTCATCCAATGACACATACACAACTATTGGATGCACAAGATTTGGTTAGAAACCCTAATTGGACAAGATTAGGTGTTGGGAGGACGAAAATGACCTAAATGTTCATCCAATGACACAAAAACACTTATTGGATGCACAAGATTTGTTAAAAACCCTAATTGGATAAGAATAAGCCTAGGGAGGACGAAAATGACCTAATTGTTCATCCAATGACACAAAAACACCTATTGGACGCACAAGATTGGTCAAAACCCCTAATTGGACAAGATTAAGTGTAGGGAGGACGAAAATGACCTAAATGTTCATCCAATGACACAAAACACGTATTGGATGGACAAGATTGGTTTTAAACCCTAATTGGACAAGAATTAGCCTAGGGAGGACGAAAATGACCTAATTGTTCATCCAATGACACAAACACACTATTGGATGCCCAAGATTGGTTAGAAACCTTAATTGGACAAGATTAAGTGTAGGGAGGACGAAAATAACCTAAATGTTCATCCAATGACACAAACACAACTATTGGATGCACAAGATTTGGTTAGAAACCCTAATTGGACAAGATTAGGTGTTGGGAGGACAAAAATGACCTAAATGTTCATCCAATGACACAAAAACACTTATTGGATGCACAAGATTTGTTAAAAACCCTAATTGGACAAGAATAAGCCTAGGGAGGACGAAAATGACCTAATTGTTCATCCAATGACACAAAAATACCTATTGGATGCACAAGATTGGTTAGAAACCCTAATTGGACTAGATAAAGTGTAGGGACGACGAAAATGACCTAAATGTTCATCCAATGACACAAAAACACCAATTGGATGCACAAGATTGGTTAGAAACCCTAATTGGACAAGATAAAGTGTAGGGAGGACGAAAATGACCTAAATGTTCATCCAATGACACAAAACACCTATTGGACGCACAAGATTGGTCAAAAACCCTAATTGGACAAGATTAAGTGTAGGGAGGACGAAAATGACCTAAATGTTCATCCAATGACACAAAACACGTATTGGATGGACAAGATTGGTTTTAAACCCTAATTGGCCAAGAATTAGCCTAGGGACGACGAAAATGACCTAATTGTTCATCCAATGACATAATTGGACAGGATTAAGTTTAGGGAGGACGAAAATGACCTAAATGTTCATCCAATGACACAAACACAACTATTGGATGCACAAGATTGGTTAGAAACCCTAATTGGACAAGCATAAGCCTAGGGAGGATGAAAATGACCTAAATGTTCATCCACTGACACAAAAACACCTATTGGATGCGCCAGATTGGTTAAAAACCCTAATTGGACTAGATTAAGAGTAGGGAGGACGAAAATGACCTATTGTATTCATCCAATGACACAAAACACCTATTGGATGCACAAGATTGGTTAAAAACCCTAATTGGACAAGATTAAGAGTAGGGAGGACGAAAATGACCTAAATATTCATCCAATGACACAAAACACCTATTGGATGCACAAGATTGGTTAAAAACCCTAATTGGACAAGAATTAGCCTAGGGAGGACGAAAATGACCTAATTGTTCATCCAATGACACAAAAACTCCTATTGGATGCACAAGATTGGTTAAAAATCCTAATTGGACAAGAATTAGCCAAGGGAGGACGAAAATGACCTAATTGTTCAACCAATGACACGAAAACACGTATTGGTTACACAAGATTTGTTAGAAACCCTAATTGGTCAAGATTAACTGTAGGGAAGACGAAAATGACCTAAATGTTCATCCAATGACACAAAACACCTATTGGATGGACAAGATAGGTTAAAAACCCTAATTGGACAAGAATTAGCCTAGGGAGGACGAAAATGACCTAAATGCTCATCCAATGACACAAACACAACTATTGGATGCACAAGATTGGTTAGAAACCCTAATTGGACAAGCATAAGCCTAGGGAGGATGAATATGACCTAAATGTTCATCCACTGACACAAAAACACCTATTGGATGCGCCAGATTGGTTAAAAACCCTAATTGGACAAGATAAAGTGTAGGGAGGACGAAAATGACCTAAATGTTCATCCAATGACACAAAACACCTATTGGATGCACAAGATTGGTTAAAAATCCTAATTGGACAAGATTAAGAGTAGGGAGGACGAAAATGACCTAAATATTCATCCAATGACACAAAACACCTATTGGATGCACAAGATTGGTTAAAAACCCTAATTGGACAAGAATTAGCCTACGGAGGACGAAAATGACCTAAATGTTCATCCAATGACACAAAAACACCAATTGGATGCACAAGATTGGTTAGACACCCTAATTGGATAAGATAAAGTGTAGGGAGGACGAAAATAACCTAAATGTTCATCCAATGACACAAAACAACTATTGGACGCACAAGATTGGTCAAAAACCCTAATTGGACAAGATTAAGTGTAGGGAGGACCAAAATGACCTAAATGTTCATCCAATGACACAAAACACGTATTGGATGGACAAGATTGGTTTTAAACCCTAATTGGACAAGAATTAGCCTAGGGACGACAAAAATGATCTAATTGTTCATCCAATGACATAATTGGACAAGATTAAGTTTAGGGAGGACGAAAATGACCTAAATGTTCATCCAAAGACACAAACACAACTATTAGATGCACAAGATTGGTTAGAAACCCTAATTGGACAAGCATAAGCCTAGGGAGGATGAAAATGACCTAAATGTTCATCCAATGACACAAACACAACTATTGGATGCACAAGATTGGTTAGAAACCCTAATTGGACAAGCATAAGCCTAGGGAGGTCGAAAATGACCTAAATGTTCATCCACTGACACAAAAACACCTATTGGATGCACAAGATTGGTTAAAAACCCTAATTGGACAAGATTAGGTGTAGGGAGGACGAAAATGACCTAAATGTTAATCCAATGACACAAAAACACCAATTGGATGCAAATGATTGGTTAGAAACCCTAATTTGACAAGATAAAGTGTAGGGAGGACGAAAATGACCTAAATGTTCATCCAATGACAGAAAACACCTATTGGATGCACAAGATTGGTTAAAAACCCTAATTGGACAAGATTAAGAGTAGGGAGGACGAAAATGACCTAAATATTCATCAAATGACACAAAACACCTATTGGATGCACAAGATTGGTTAAAAATCCTAATTGGACAAGAATTAGCCTAGGGAGGACGAAAATGACCTAATTGTTCAACCAATGACACAAAAACACCTATTGGATGCACAAGATTGGTTAGAAACCCTAATTGGACTAGATAAAGTGTAGGGACGACGAAAAGGACCTAAATGTTCATCCAATGACACAAAACACCTATTGGACGCACAAGATTGGTTAAAAACCCTAATTGGACAAGAATTAGTGTAGGGAGGATGAAAATGACCTAAATGTTCATCCAATGACACTAAGCACCTATTGGATGCACAAGATTGGTTAAAGACCCTAATTGGACAACATTAAGTGTAGGGAGGACGAAAATGACCTAAATGATCATCGAATGACACAAAACCCATATTGGATGCACAAGATTGGTTAGAAACCCTAATTGGACAAGCATAAGCCTAGGGAGGATGAAAATGACCTAAATGTTCATCCAATGACACAAACACAACTATTGGATGCACAAGATTGGTTAGAAACCCTAATTGGACAAGCATAAGCCTAGGGAGGTTGAAAATGACCTAAATGTTCATCCATTGACACAAAAACACCTATTGGATGCACAAGATTGGTTAAAAACCCTAATTGGACAAGATTAGGTGTAGGGAGGACGAAAATGACCTAAATGTTTAGCCAATGACACAAAAACACCAATTGGATGCACAAGATTTGTTAGAAACCCTAATTGGACAAGCTAAAGTGTAGGGAGGACGAAAAATGACCTAAATGTTCATCCAATGACACAAAACACCTATTGAATTCACAAGATTGGTTAAAAACCCTAATTGGACATGAATTAGCCTAGGGAGGACGAAAATGACCTAATTGTTCATCCCATGACACAAAAACACCTATTGGATGCACAAGATTGGTTAGAAACCCTAATTGGACAAGATTAAGTTTAGGGAGGAAGAAAATGACCTAAATGTTCATCCAATGACACAAACACAACTAATGGATGCACAGGATTGGTTAGAAACCCTAATTGGAGGACGAAAATGACCTAAATGTTCATCCAATGACACAAAAACACTTATTGGATGCACAAGATTTGTTAAAAACCCTAATTGGGCAAGAATAAGCCTAGGGAGGACGAAAATGACCTAATTGTTCATCCAATGATACAAAAACACCTATTGGATGCACAAGATTGGTTAGAAACCCTAATTGGACTAGATAAAGTGTAGGGACGACGAAAATGACCTAAATGTTCATCCAATGACACAAAACACCTATTGGACGCACAAGATTGGTCAAAAACCGTAATTGGACCAGATTAAGTGTAGGGAGGACGAAAATGACCTAAATGTTCATCCAATGACACAAAACACGTATTGGATGGACAAGATTGGTTTTAAACCCTAATTGGACAAGAATTAGCCTAGGGAAGACGAAAATGACCTAATTGTTCATCCAATGACATAATTGGACAAGATTAAGTTTAGGGAGGACGAAAATGACCTAAATTATCATCCAATGACACAAACACAACTATTGGATGCACAAGATTGGTTAAAAACCCTAATTGGACAAGATTAAGAGTAGGGAGGACGAAAATGACCTAAATATTCATCCAATGACACAAAACACCTATTGGATGCACAAGATTGGTTAAAAACCCTAATTGGACAAGAATTAGCCTAGGGAGGACGAAAATGACCTAATTGTTCAACCAATGACACAAAAACACCTATTGGATGCACAAGATTTGTTAGAAACCCTAATTGGGCAAGATAAAGTGTAGGGAGGACGAAAATGACATAAATGTTCATCCAATGACACAAAACACCTATTGGTTGCACAAGATTGGTTAAAAATCCTAATTGGATAAGATTAAGTGTAGGGAGGACGAAAATGACCTAAATATTCATCCAATGACACAAAACACCTATTGGATGAACAAGATTGCATAGAAACCATAATTGGACAAGATAAAATGTAGGGAGGACGAAAATGACCTAAATGTTCATCCAATGACACAAAACACCTATTGAATTCACAAGATTGGTTAAAAACCCTAATTGGACATGATTATGTGTTGGGAGGACAAAAATGACCTAAATGTTCATCCAATGACACAAAACACCTATTGGATGCACAAGATTGGTTAAAAACCCTAATTGGACAAGAACAAGCCTATGGAGGACGAAAATGACCTAAATATTCATCCAATGACACAAAACACCTATTGGATGCACAAGATTGCATAGAAACCCTAATTGGACAAGATTAAGTTTAGGGAGCACGAAAATGACATAAATGTTCATCCAATGGCACAAACACAACTATTGGATGCACAAGATTGGTTAGAAACCCTAATTTGACAAGCATAAGCCTAGGGAGGATGAAAATGACCTAAATGTTTAGCGAATGACACAAAAACACCTATTGGATGCACAAGATTTACTTAAAAACCATAATTTGACAAGTATTAGCCTAGGGAGGACAAAAATGACCTAATTGTTCATCCAATAACACAAACACACCTATTGGATGCACAAGATAGGTTAGAAACCTTAATTGGACAAGATAAAGTGTAGGGAGGACGAAAATGACCTAAATGTTCATCCAATGACACAAAAACACCAATTGGATGCACAAGATTTATTAGAAACCCTAATTGGACAAGATAAAGTGTAGGGAGGACGAAAAATGACCTAAATGTTCATCCAATGACACAAAACACCTATTGAAATCACTAGATTGGTTAAAAACCCTAATTGGACATGATTAGATGTTGCGAGGACGAAAATGACCTAAATGTTCATCCAATGACACAAAACACCTATTGGATGCACAAGATTGGTTAAAAACCCTAATTGGACAAGAACAAGCCTATGGAGGAAGAAAATGACCTAATTGTTCATCGAATGACACAAACACACCTATAGGATGCACAAGATTGGTTAGAATCCCTAATTGGACAATTATAAGCCTAGGGAGGATGAAAATGACCTAAATGTTCATCCACTAACACAATAACACCTATTGGAAGCACAAGGTTGGTTAAAAACCCTAATTGGACAAGATTAGGTGTAGGGAGGACGAAAATGACCTAAATGTTCATCCAATGACACAAAAACACCAATTGGATGCACAAGATTGGTTAGAAACCCTAATTGGATAAGATAAAGTGTAGGGAGGACGAAAATGACCTAAATATTCATCCAATGACACAAAACACCTATTGAATTCACAAGATTGGTTAAAAACCCTAATTGGACATGATTATGTGTTGGGAGGACAAAAATGACCTAAATGTTCATCCAATGACACAAAACACCTATTGGATGCACAAGATTGGTTAAAAACCCTAATTGGACAAGAACAAGCCTATGGAGGACGAAAATGACCTAAATATTCATCCAATGACACAAAACACCTATTGGATGCACAAGATTGCATAGAAACCCTAATTGGACAAGATTAAGTTTAGGGAGCACGAAAATGACCTAAATGTTCATCCAATGGCACAAACACAACTATTGGATGCACAAGATTGGTTAGAAACCCTAATTGGACAAGCATAAGCCTAGGGAGGATGAAAATGACCTAAATGTTTAGCGAATGACACAAAAACACCTATTGGATGCACAAGATTTACTTAAAAACCATAATTTGACAAGTATTAGCCTAGGGAGGACAAAAATGACCAAATTGTTCATCCAATAACACAAACACACCTATTGGATGCACAAGATAGGTTAGAAACCTTAATTGGACAAGATTAAGTGTAGGGAGGACGAAAATGACCTAAATTTTCATCCAATTACACAAACACAACTATTGGAAGCACAAGATTGGTTAGAAACCCTAATTGGACAAGCATAAGCGTAAGGAGGATGAAAATGACCTAAATGTTCATCCACTGACACAATAACACCTATTGGATGCACAAGATTGGTTAAAAACACTAATTGGACAAGAATAGGTGTAGGGAGGACGAAAATGACCTAAATGTTCATCCACTAACACAAAAACACCAATTGGATGCACAAGATTTGTTAGAAACCCTAATTGGACAAGATAAAGTGTAGGGAGGACGAAAAATGACCTAAATGTTCATCCAATGACACAAACACAACTATTGGATGCACAAGATTGGTTAGAAGCCCTATTTGGACAAGATTAAGTTTAGGGAGGACGAAAATGACATAAATGTTCATCCAATGACACAAAAACACCAATTGGATGCACAAGATTGGTTAGCAACCCTAAATGGACAAGATAAAGTGTAGAAAGGACGAAAATGACCTAAATGTTCATCCAATGACATAAAACACCTATTGGATGCACAAGATTGGTTAAAAAGCCTAATTGGACAAGATTAAGAGTAGGGAGGACGAAAATGACTTAAATATTCATCCAATGACATAAAACACCTATTGGATGCACAAGATTGGTTAAAAACCCTAATTGGACAAGAATTAGTGTAGGGAGGACGAAAATGACCTAAATGTTCATCCAATGACACAAAACACCTATTGGATGCACAAGATTGGTTAAAAACCCTAATTGGACAACATTATGTGTAGGGAGGACGAAAATGACCTAAATGATCATCCAATGACACAAAACCCATATTGGATGCACAAGATTGGGTAAAAACCCTAGTTGGACAAGATTTAGCCTAGGGACGACGAAAATGACCTAAATGATCATCCAATGACACAAAACCCATATTGGATGCACAAGATTGGTTAAAAACCCTAGTTGGACAAGATTTAGCCTAGGGAGGACGAAAATGACCTAATTGTTCATCCAATGACACAAAAACACCCATTGGATGCACAACATTGGTTAAAAACCCTAATTGGACAAGATTAAGTATAGGGAGGACGAAAATGACCTAAATGTTCATCCAATGACACAAAACACCTATTGGATGCACAAGATTGGTTAAAAACCCTAATTGGACAAGATTAAGTTTAGGGAGGACGAAAATGACCTAAATATTCATCCAATGACACAACACACCTATTGAATGAACAAGATTGGTTAAAAACCCTAATTGGACAAGATTAAATGTAGGGAGGACGAAAATGACCTAAATGTTCATCCAATTAAACAAAAACACCTATCGGATGCACAAGATTGGTTAGAAACCCTAATTGAACAAGATTAAGTGTAGGGACGACGAAAATGACCTAAATGTTCATCCAATGATACAAAACACCTACTGGATGCACAAGATTGGTTAAAAACCCTAATTGGATAAGAATTAGCATAAGGAGGACGAAAATGACCTAAATGTTCATCCAATGACACAAAACACCTATTGGATGCACAAGATTGGTTAAAAACCCTAATTGGACAAGAATTATCATAGGGAGGACGAAAATGACCTAATTGTTCATCCAATGACACAAAAACACCAATTGGATGCACAAGATTGGTTAGAAACCCTAATTGGACAAGATAAAGTGTAGGGAGGACGAAAATGACTTAAGCGTTCATCCAATGACACAAACCACCTATTGGATGCACAAGATTGGTTAAAAACCCTAATTGGACAAGAATTATTATAGGGAGGACGAAAATGACCTAATTGTACATCAGATGACACAAAAACACCAATTGGATGCACAAGATTGGTTAGAAACCCTAATTGGACAAGATAAAGTGTAGCGAGGACGAAAATGACTTAAGCGTTCATCCAATGACACAAAACACCTATTGGATGCACAAGATTGGTTAAAAACCCTAATTGGACAAGAATTAGCCTAGGGAGGACGAAAATGACCTAATTGTTCATCCAATGACACAAAAACACCTGTCGGATGCACAAGATCGGTCAGAAACCCTAATTGAACAAGATTAAGTGTAGGGAGAACGAAAATGACCTAAATGTTCATCCAATGACACAAAACACCTATTGGATGCACAAGATTGGTTAAAAACCCTAATTGGACAAGAATTATCATAGGGAGGACGAAAATGACCTAATTGTTCATCCAATGACACAAAAACACCAATTGGATGCACAAGATTGGTTAGAAACCCTAATTGGACAAGATAAAGTGTAGGGAGGACGAAAATGACCTAAGTGTTCATCTAATGACACAAAACACCTATTGGATGCACAAGATTGGTTAAAAACCCTAATTGGACAAGAATTAGCCTAGGGAGGACGAAAATGACCTAATTGTTCATCCAATGACACAAAAACACCTCTCGGATGCACAAGATTAGTTAGAAACCCTAATTGAACAAGATTAAGTGTAGGGAGGACGAAAAGGACCTAAATGTTCATCCAATAACACAAAACACCTACTGGATGGACAAGATTGGTTAAAAACCCTAATTGGATAAGAATTAGCCTAAGGAGGACGAAAATGACCTAAATGTTCATCCAATGACACAAAACACCTATTGGATGCACAAGATTGGTTAAAAACCCTAATTGGACAAGAATTATCATAGGGAGGACGAAAATGACCTAATTGTTCATCCAATGACACAAAAACACCAATTGGATGCACAAGATTGGTTAGAAACCCTAATTGGAAAAGATAAAGTGTAGGGAGGACGAAAATGACCTAAAATGTTCATCCAATGACACAAAACACCTACTGGATGCACAAGATTGGTTAATAACCCTAATTGGACAAGATTAAGTTCAGGGAGGACGAAAATGACCTAAATGTTCATCCAATGACACAAAACACCTATTGGATGCACAAGATTGGTTAAAAACCCTAATTGGACAAGAATTATCATAGGGAGGACGAAAATGACCTAATTGTTCATCCAATGACACAAAAACACCAATTGGATGCACAAGATTGGTTAGAAACCCTAATTGGACAAGATAAAGTGTAGGGAGGACGAAAATGACCTAAGTGTTCATCCAATGACACAAAACACCTATCGGATGCACAAGATTGGTTAGAAACCCTAATTGAACAAGATTAAGTGTAGGGAGGACGAAAATAACCTAAATGTTCATCCAATGACACAAAACACCTATTGGATGCACAAGATTGGTTAAAAACCCTAATTGGACAAGAATTAGCCTAGGGAGGACGAAAATGACCTAATTGTTCATCCAATGACACAAAAACTCCTATTGGATGCACAAGATTGGTTAAAAATCCTAATTGGACAAGAATTAGCCAAGGGAGGACGAAAATGACCTAATTGTTCAACCAATGACACGAAAACACGTATTGGTTACACAAGATTTGTTAGAAACCCTAATTGGTCAAGATTAACTGTAGGGAAGACGAAAATGACCTAAATGTTCATCCAATGACACAAAACACCTATTGGATGGCCAAGATAGGTTAAAAACCCTAATTGGACAAGAATTAGCCTAGGGAGGACGAAAATGACCTAAATTCTCATCCAATGACACAAACACAACTATTGGATGCACAAGATTGGTTAGAAACCCTAATTGGACAAGCATAAGCCTAGGGAGGATGAATATGACCTAAATGTTCATCCACTGACACAAAAACACCTATTGGATGCGCCAGATTGGTTAAAAACCCTAATTGGACAAGATTAGGTGTAGGGGGGACGAAAATGACCTAAATGTTCATCCAATGACACAAAAACACCAATTGGATGCACAAGATTGGTTAGAAACCCTAATTGGACAAGATAAAGTGTAGGGAGGACGAAAATGACCTAAATGTTCATCCAATGACACAAAACACCTATTGGATGGACAAGATAGGTTAAAAACCCTAATTGGACAAGAATTAGCCTAGGGAGGACGAAAATGACATAACTGTTCATCCAATGACACAAAAACACCTATTGGATGCTCAAGATTGGTTAGAAGCCCTAATTGGACAAGATTAAGTTTAGGGAGGACGAAAATGACCTAAATGTTCATCCAATGACACAAACACAACTATTGGATGCACAAGATTGGTTAGAAACCCTAATTGGACAAGCATAAGCCTAGGGAGGATGAAAATGACCTAAATGTTCATCCACTAACACAAAAAAACCTATTGGATGCACAATATTGGTTAAAAACCCTAATTGGACAAGATTAGGTGTAGGGAGGACGAAAATGACCTAAATGTTCATCCAATGACACAAAAACACCAATTGGATGCACAAGATTGGTTAGAAACCCTAATTGGACAAGATAAAGTGTAGGGAGGACGAAAATGACCTAAATGTTCATCCAATGACACAAAACACCTATTGGATGCACAAGATTAGTTAAATACCCTAATTGAACAAGATTAAGTGTTGGGAGGACGAAAATGACCTTAATATTCATTCAATGACATAAAACACCTATTGGATGCACAACATTGGTTGAAAACCCTAATCGGACAAGAATTAGCCTAGGGAGGACGAAAATGACCTAATTGTTCATCCCATGACACAAAAACACCTATTGGATGCACAAGATTGGTTAGAAACCCTAATTGACAAGATTAAGTTTAGGGAGGAAGAAAATGACCTAAATGTTCATCCAATGACACAAACACAACTAATGGATGCACAGGATTGGTTAGAAACCCTAATTGGAGGATGAAAATGACCTAAATGTTCATCCAATGACACAAACACACTATTGGATGCCCAAGATTGGTTAGAAACCTTAATTGGACAAGATTAAGTGTAGGGAGGACGAAAATGACCTAAAAATTCATCCAATGACACAAACACAACTATTGGATGCAGAAGATTTGGTTAGAAACCCTAATTGGACAAGATTAGGTGTTGGGAGGACGAAAATGACCTAAATGTTCATCCAATGACACAAAAACACTTATTAGATGCACAAGATTTGTTAAAAACCCTAATTGGACAAGAATAAGCGTAGGGAGGACAAAAATGACCTAATTGTTCATCCAATGATACAAAAACACCTATTGGATGCACAAGATTGGTTAGAAACCCTAATTGGACTAGATAAAGTGTAGGGACGACGAAAATGACCTAAATGTTCATCCAATGACACAAAACACCTATTGGACGCACAAGATTGGTCAAAAACCCTAATTGGACAAGATTAAGTGTAGGGAGGACGAAAATGACCTAAATGTTCATCCAATGACACAAAACACGTATTGGATGGACAAGATTGGTTTTAAACCCTAATTGGACAAGAATTAGCCTAGGGACGACGAAAATGACCTAATTGTTCATCCAATGACATAATTGGACAAGATTAAGTTTAGGGAGGACGAAAATGACCTAAATTATCATCCAATGACACAAACACAACTATTGGATGTACAAGATTGGTTAGAAACCCTAATTGGACAAGCATAAGCCTAGGGAGGATGAAAATGACCTAAATGTTCATCCAATGACACAAACACAACTATTGGATGCACAAGATTGGTTAGAAACCCTAATTGGACAAGCATAAGCCTAGGGAGGATGAAAATGACCTAAATGTTTAGCCAATGACACAAAAACACCTATTGGATGCACAAGATTTACTTAAAAACCATAATTTGACAAGTATTAGCCTAGGGAGGACAAAAATGACCTAATTGTTCATCCAATAACACAAACACACCTATTGGATGCACAAGATAGGTTAGAAACCTTAATTGGACAAGATAAAGTGTAGGGAGGACGAAAATGACCTAAATGTTCATCCAATGACACAAAAACACCAATTGGATGCACAAGATTTGTTAGAAACCCTAATTGGACAAGCTAAAGTGTAGGGAGGACGAAAAATGACCTAAATGTTCATCCAATGACACAAAACACCTATTGAATTCACAAGATTGGTTAAAAACCCTAATTGGACATGAATTAGCCTAGGGAGGACGAAAATGACCTAATTGTTCATCCCATGACACAAAAACACCTATTGGATGCACAAGATTGGTTAGAAACCTTAATTGGACAAGATTAAGTTTAGGGAGGAAGAAAATGACCTAAATGTTCATCCAATGACACAAACACAACTAATGGATGCACAGGATTGGTTAGAAACCCTAATTGGAGGACGAAAATGACCTAAATGTTCATCCAATGACACAAAAACACTTATTGGATGCACAAGATTTGTTAAAAACCCTAATTGGACAAGAATAAGCCTAGGGAGGACGAAAATGACCTAATTGTTCATCCAATGATACAAAAACACCTATTGGATGCACAAGATTGGTTAGAAACCCTAATTGGACTAGATAAAGTGTAGGGACGACGAAAATGACCTAAATGTTCATCCAATGACACAAAACACCTATTGGATGCACAAGATTGGTTAAAAACCCTAATTGGACAAGAACAAGCCTATGGAGGACGAAAATGACCTAAATATTCATCCAATGACACAAAACACCTATTGGATGCACAAGATTGCATAGAAACCCTAATTGGACAAGATTAAGTTTAGGGAGCACGAAAATGACCTAAATGTTCATCCAATGGCACAAACACAACTATTGGATGCACAAGATTGGTTAGAAACCCTAATTGGACAAGCATAAGCCTAGGGAGGATGAAAATGACCTAAATGTTTAGCGAATGACACAAAAACACCTATTGGATGCACAAGATTTACTTAAAAACCATAATTTGACAAGTATTAGCCTAGGGAGGACAAAAATGACCAAATTGTTCATCCAATAACTCAAACACACCTATTGGATGCACAAGATAGGTTAGAAACCTTAATTGGACAAGATTAAGTGTAGGGAGGACGAAAATGACCTAAATTTTCATCCAATTACACAAACACAACTATTGGAAGCACAAGATTGGTTAGAAACCCTAATTGGACAAGCATAAGCGTAAGAAGGATGAAAATGACCTAAATGTTCATCCACTGACACAATAACACCTATTGGATGCACAAGATTGGTTAAAAACCCTAATTGGACAAGAATAGGTGTAGGGAGGACGAAAATGACCTAAATGTTCATCCACTAACACAAAAACACCAATTGGATGCACAAGATTTGTTAGAAACCCTAATTGGACAAGATAAAGTGTAGGGAGGACGAAAAATGACCTAAATGTTCATCCAATGACACAAACACAACTATTGGATGCACAAGATTGGTTAGAAGCCCTATTTGGACAAGATTAAGTTTAGGGAGGACGAAAATGACATAAATGTTCATCCAATGACACAAAAACACCAATTGGATGCACAAGATTGGTTAGCAACCCTAAATGGACAAGATAAAGTGTAGAAAGGACGAAAATGACCTAAATGTTCATCCAATGACATAAAACACCTATTGGATGCACAAGATTGGTTAAAAAGCCTAATTGGACAAGATTAAGAGTAGGGAGGACGAAAATGACTTAAATATTCATCCAATGACATAAAACACCTATTGGATGCACAAGATTGGTTAAAAACCGTAATTGGACAAGAACAAGCCTATGGAGGACGAAAATGACCTAAATATTCACGCAATGATACAAAACACCTATTGGATGCACAAGATTTACTTAAAAACCATAATTTGACAAGTATTAGCCTAGGGAGGACGAAAATGACCTAAATGTTCATCCAATGACACAAACACAACTATTGGATGCACAAGATTGGTTAGAAACCCTAATTGGACAAGCATAAGCCTAGCGAGGATGAAAATGACCTAAATGTTTAGCCAATGACACAAAAACACCTATTGGATGCACAAGATTTACTTAAAAACCATAATTTGACAAGTATTAGCCTAGGGAGGACAAAAATGACCTAATTGTTCATCCAATAACACAAACACACCTATTGGATGCACAAGATAGGTTAGAAACCTTAATTGGACAAGATAAAGTGTAGGGAGGACGAAAATGACCTAAATGTTCATCCAATGACACAAAAACACCAATTGGATGCATAAGATTTGTTAGAAACCCTAATTGGACAAGATAAAGTGTAGGGAGGACGAAAAATGACCTAAATATTCATCCAATGACACAAAACACCTATTGAATTCACAAGATTGGTTAAAAACCCTAATTGGACATGATTAGATGTTGGGAGGACGAAAATGACCTAAATGTTCATCCAATGACACAAAACACCTATTGGATGCACAAGATTGGTTAAAAACCCTAATTGGACAAGAACAAGCCTATGGAGGAAAAAAATGACCTAATTGTTCATCGAATGACACAAACACACCTATAGGATGCACAAGATTGGTTAAAATCCCTAATTGGACAAGTATAAGCCTAGGGAGGATGAAAATGACCTAAATGTTGATCCACTAACACAATAACACCTATTGGATGCACAAGATTGGTTAAAAACCCGAATTGGACAAGATTAGGTGTAGGGAGGACGAAAATGACCTAAATGTTCATCCAATGACACAAAAACACCAATTGGATGCACAAGATTGGTTAGAAACCCTAATTGGACAAGATAAAGTGTAGGGAGGACGAAAATGACCTAAATGTTCATCCAATGACACAAAACACCTATTGGATGCACAAGATTAGTTAAATACCCTAATTGAACAAGATTAAGTGTTGGGAGGACGAAAATGACCTTAATATTCATTCAATGACATAAAACACCTATTGGATGCACAACATTGGTTGAAAACCCTAATCGGACAAGAATTAGCCTAGGGAGGACGAAAATGACCTAATTGTTCATCCCATGACACAAAAACACCTATTGGATGCACAAGATTGGTTAGAAACCCTAATTGACAAGATTAAGTTTAGGGAGGAAGAAAATGACCTAAATGTTCATCCAATGACACAAACACAACTAATGGATGCACAGGATTGGTTAGAAACCCTAATTGGAGGATGAAAATGACCTAAATGTTCATCCAATGACACAAACACACTATTGGATGCCCAAGATTGGTTAGAAACCTTAATTGGACAAGATTAAGTGTAGGGAGGACGAAAATGACCTAAAAATTCATCCAATGACACAAACACAACTATTGGATGCAGAAGATTTGGTTAGAAACCCTAATTGGACAAGATTAGGTGTTGGGAGGACGAAAATGACCTAAATGTTCATCCAATGACACAAAAACACTTATTAGATGCACAAGATTTGTTAAAAACCCTAATTGGACAAGAATAAGCGTAGGGAGGACAAAAATGACCTAATTGTTCATCCAATGATACAAAAACACCTATTGGATGCACAAGATTGGTTAGAAACCCAAATTGGACTAGATAAAGTGTAGGGACGACGAAAATGACCTAAATGTTCATCCAATGACACAAAACACCTATTGGACGCACAAGATTGGTCAAAAACCCTAATTGGACAAGATTAAGTGTAGGGAGGACGAAAATGACCTAAATGTTCATCCAATGACACAAAACACGTATTGGATGGACAAGATTGGTTTTAAACCCTAATTGGACAAGAATTAGCCTAGGGACGACGAAAATGACCTAATTGTTCATCCAATGACATAATTGGACAAGATTAAGTTTAGGGAGGACGAAAATGACCTAAATTATCATCCAATGACACAAACACAACTATTGGATGTACAAGATTGGTTAGAAACCCTAATTGGACAAGCATAAGCCTAGGGAGGATGAAAATGACCTAAATGTTCATCCAATGACACAAACACAACTATTGGATGCACAAGATTGGTTAGAAACCCTAATTGGACAAGCATAAGCCTAGGGAGGATGAAAATGACCTAAATGTTTAGCCAATGACACAAAAACACCTATTGGATGCACAAGATTTACTTAAAAACCATAATTTGACAAGTATTAGCCTAGGGAGGACAAAAATGACCTAATTGTTCATCCAATAACACAAACACACCTATTGGATGCACAAGATAGGTTAGAAACCTTAATTGGACAAGATAAAGTGCAGGGAGGACGAAAATGACCTAAATGTTCATCCAATGACACAAAAACACCAATTGGATGCACAAGATTTGTTAGAAACCCTAATTGGACAAGCTAAAGTGTAGGGAGGACGAAAAATGACCTAAATGTTCATCCAATGACACAAAACACCTATTGAATTCACAAGATTGGTTAAAAACCCTAATTGGACATGAATTAGCCTAGGGAGGACGAAAATGACCTAATTGTTCATCCCATGACACAAAAACACCTATTGGATGCACAAGATTGGTTAGAAACCCTAATTGGACAAGATTAAGTTTAGGGAGGAAGAAAATGACCTAAATGTTCATCCAATGACACAAACACAACTAATGGATGCACAGGATTGGTTAGAAACCCTAATTGGAGGACGAAAATGACCTAAATGTTCATCCAATGACACAAAAACACTTATTGGATGCACAAGATTTGTTAAAAACCCTAATTGGACAAGAATAAGCCTAGGGAGGACGAAAATGACCTAATTGTTCATCCAATGATACAAAAACACCTATTGGACGCACAAGATTGGTCAAAAACCCTAATTGGACCAGATTAAGTGTAGGGAGGACGAAAATGACCTAAATGTTCATCCAATGACACAAAACACGTATTGGATGGACAAGATTGGTTTTAAACCCTAATTGGACAAGAATTAGCCTAGGGAAGACGAAAATGACCTAATTGTTCATCCAATGACATAATTGGACAAGATTAAGTTTAGGGAGGACGAAAATGACCTAAATTATCATCCAATGACACAAACACAACTATTGGATGCACAAGATTGGTTAGAAACCCTAATTGGACAAGCATAAGCCTAGGGAGGATGAAAATGACCTAAATGTTCATCCAATGACACAAACACAACTATTGGATGCACAAGATTGGTTAGAAGCCCTATTTGGACAAGATTAAGTTTAGGGAGGACGAAAATGACATAAATGTTCATCCAATGACACAAAAACACCAATTGGATGCACAAGATTGGTTAGCAACCCTAAATGGACAAGATAAAGTGTAGAAAGGACGAAAATGACCTAAATGTTCATCCAATGACATAAAACACCTATTGGATGCACAAGATTGGTTAAAAAGCCTAATTGGACAAGATTAAGAGTAGGGAGGACGAAAATGACTTAAATATTCATCCAATGACATAAAACACCTATTGGATGCACAAGATTGGTTAAAAACCCTAATTGGACAAGAACAAGCCTATGGAGGACGAAAATGACCTAAATATTCATGCAATGATACAAAACACCTATTGGATGCACAAGATTTACTTAAAAACCATAATTTGACAAGTATTAGCCTAGGGAGGACGAAAATGACCTAAATGTTCATCCAATGACACAAACACAACTATTGGATGCACAAGATTGGTTAGAAACCCTAATTGGACAAGCATAAGCCTAGCGAGGATGAAAATGACCTAAATGTTTAGCCAATGACACAAAAACACCTATTGGATGCACAAGATTTACTTAAAAACCATAATTTGACAAGTATTAGCCTAGGGAGGACAAAAATGACCTAATTGTTCATCCAATAACACAAACACACCTATTGGATGCACAAGATAGGTTAGAAACCTTAATTGGACAAGATAAAGTGTAGGGAGGACGAAAATGACCTAAATGTTCATCCAATGACACAAAAACACCAATTGGATGCATAAGATTTGTTAGAAACCCTAATTGGACAAGATAAAGTGTAGGGAGGACGAAAAATGACCTAAATATTCATCCAATGACACAAAACACCTATTGAATTCACAAGATTGGTTAAAAACCCTAATTGGACATGATTAGATGTTGGGAGGACGAAAATGACCTAAATGTTCATCCAATGACACAAAACACCTATTGGATGCACAAGATTGGTTAAAAACCCTAATTGGACAAGAACAAGCCTATGGAGGAAAAAAATGACCTAATTGTTCATCGAATGACACAAACACACCTATAGGATGCACAAGATTGGTTAAAATCCCTAATTGGACAAGTATAAGCCTAGGGAGGATGAAAATGACCTAAATGTTGATCCACTAACACAATAACACCTATTGGATGCACAAGATTGGTTAAAAACCCGAATTGGACAAGATTAGGTGTAGGGAGGACGAAAATGACCTAAATGTTCATCCAATGACACAAAAACACCAATTGGATGCACAAGATTGGTTAGAAACCCTAATTGGACAAGATAAAGTGTAGGGAGGACGAAAATGACCTAAATGTTCATCCAATGACACAAAACACCTATTGGATGCACAAGATTAGTTAAATACCCTAATTGAACAAGATTAAGTGTTGGGAGGACGAAAATGACCTTAATATTCATTCAATGACATAAAACACCTATTGGATGCACAACATTGGTTGAAAACCCTAATCGGACAAGAATTAGCCTAGGGAGGACGAAAATGACCTAATTGTTCATCCCATGACACAAAAACACCTATTGGATGCACAAGATTGGTTAGAAACCCTAATTGACAAGATTAAGTTTAGGGAGGAAGAAAATGACCTAAATGTTCATCCAATGACACAAACACAACTAATGGATGCACAGGATTGGTTAGAAACCCTAATTGGAGGATGAAAATGACCTAAATGTTCATCCAATGACACAAACACACTATTGGATGCCCAAGATTGGTTAGAAACCTTAATTGGACAAGATTAAGTGTAGGGAGGACGAAAATGACCTAAAAATTCATCCAATGACACAAACACAACTATTGGATGCAGAAGATTTGGTTAGAAACCCTAATTGGACAAGATTAGGTGTTGGGAGGACGAAAATGACCTAAATGTTCATCCAATGACACAAAAACACTTATTAGATGCACAAGATTTGTTAAAAACCCTAATTGGACAAGAATAAGCGTAGGGAGGACAAAAATGACCTAATTGTTCATCCAATGATACAAAAACACCTATTGGATGCACAAGATTGGTTAGAAACCCTAATTGGACTAGATAAAGTGTAGGGACGACGAAAATGACCTAAATGTTCATCCAATGACACAAAACACCTATTGGACGCACAAGATTGGTCAAAAACCCTAATTGGACAAGATTAAGTGTAGGGAGGACGAAAATGACCTAAATGTTCATCCAATGACACAAAACACGTATTGGATGGACAAGATTGGTTTTAAACCCTAATTGGACAAGAATTAGCCTAGGGACGACGAAAATGACCTAATTGTTCATCCAATGACATAATTGGACAAGATTAAGTTTAGGGAGGACGAAAATGACCTAAATTATCATCCAATGACACAAACACAACTATTGGATGTACAAGATTGGTTAGAAACCCTAATTGGACAAGCATAAGCCTAGGGAGGATGAAAATGACCTAAATGTTCATCCAATGACACAAACACAACTATTGGATGCACAAGATTGGTTAGAAACCCTAATTGGACAAGCATAAGCCTAGGGAGGATGAAAATGACCTAAATGTTTAGCCAATGACACAAAAACACCTATTGGATGCACAAGATTTACTTAAAAACCATAATTTGACAAGTATTAGCCTAGGGAGGACAAAAATGACCTAATTGTTCATCCAATAACACAAACACACCTATTGGATGCACAAGATAGGTTAGAAACCTTAATTGGACAAGATAAAGTGTAGGGAGGACGAAAATGACCTAAATGTTCATCCAATGACACAAAAACACCAATTGGATGCACAAGATTTGTTAGAAACCCTAATTGGACAAGCTAAAGTGTAGGGAGGACGAAAAATGACCTAAATGTTCATCCAATGACACAAAACACCTATTGAATTCACAAGATTGGTTAAAAACCCTAATTGGACATGAATTAGCCTAGGGAGGACGAAAATGACCTAATTGTTCATCCCATGACACAAAAACACCTATTGGATGCACAAGATTGGTTAGAAACCTTAATTGGACAAGATTAAGTTTAGGGAGGAAGAAAATGACCTAAATGTTCATCCAATGACACAAACACAACTAATGGATGCACAGGATTGGTTAGAAACCCTAATTGGAGGACGAAAATGACCTAAATGTTCATCCAATGACACAAAAACACTTATTGGATGCACAAGATTTGTTAAAAACCCTAATTGGACAAGAATAAGCCTAGGGAGGACGAAAATGACCTAATTGTTCATCCAATGATACAAAAACACCTATTGGATGCACAAGATTGGTTAGAAACCCTAATTGGACTAGATAAAGTGTAGGGACGACGAAAATGACCTAAATGTTCATCCAATGACACAAAACACCTATTGGACGCACAAGATTGGTCAAAAACCCTAATTGGACCAGATTAAGTGTAGGGAGGACGAAAATGACCTAAATGTTCATCCAATGACACAAAACACGTATTGGATGGACAAGATTGGTTTTAAACCCTAATTGGACAAGAATTAGCCTAGGGAAGACGAAAATGACCTAATTGTTCATCCAATGACATAATTGGACAAGATTAAGTTTAGGGAGGACGAAAATGACCTAAATTATCATCCAATGACACAAACACAACTATTGGATGCACAAGATTGGTTAAAAACCCTAATTGGACAAGATTAAGAGTAGGGAGGACGAAAATGACCTAAATATTCATCCAATGACACAAAACACCTATTGGATGCACAAGATTGGTTAAAAACCCTAATTGGACAAGAATTAGCCTAGGGAGGACGAAAATGACCTAATTGTTCATCCAATGACACAAAAACACCTGTCGGATGCACAAGATTGGTCAGAAACCCTAATTGAACAAGATTAAGTGTAGGGAGAACGAAAATGACCTAAATGTTCATCCAATGACACAAAACACCTATTGGATGCACAAGATTGGTTAAAAACCATAATTGGACAAGATTAAGTGTAGGGAGGACGAAAATGACCTAAATGTTCATCCAATGACACAAAAACACCTATCGGATGCACAAGATTGGTTAGAAACCCTAATTGAACAAGATTAAGTGTAGGGAGGACGAAAATGACCTAAATGTTCATCCAATGACACAAAACACCTATTGGACGCACAAGATTGGTTAAAAACCCTAATTGGATAAGAATTAGCCTAAGGAGGACTAAATTTACCTAAATGTTCATCCAATGACACAAAAACACCAATTGGATGCACAAGATTGGTTAAAAACCCTAATTGGACAAGATTAAGTTTAGGGAGGACGAAAATGACCTAAATATTCATCCAATGACACAACACACCAATTGAATGAACAAGATTGGTTAAAAACCCTAACTGGACAAGATTAAGTGTAGGGAGGACGAAAATGACCTAAATGTTCATCCAATGACACAAAAACACCTATCGGATGCACAAGATTGGTTAGAAACCCTAATTGAACAAGATTAAGTGTAGGGAGGACGAAAATGACCTAAATGTTCATCCAATGACACAAAACACCTATTGGATGCACAAGATTGGTTAAAAACCCTAATTGGATAAGAATTAGCATAAGGAGGACGAAAATGACCTAAATGTTCATCCAATGACACAAAACACCTATTGGATGCACAAGATTGGTTAAAAACCCTAATTGGACAAGATTAAGTGTACGGAGGACGAAAATGACCTAAATGTTTATCCAATGACACAACACACCTATTGAATGAACAAGATTGGTTAAAAACCCTAATTGGACAAGATTAAGTGTAGGGAGGACGAAAATGACCTAAATGTTCATCCAATGACACAAAAACACCTATCGGATGCACAAGATTGGTTAGAAACCCTAATTGAACAAGATTAAGTGTAGGGAGGACGAAAATGACCTAAATGTTCATCCAATGACACAAAACACCTATTGGATGCACAAGATTGGTTAAAAACCGTAATTGGATAAGATTAAGTTTAGGGAGGAAGAAAATGACATAAATATTCATCCAATGACACAACACACCTATTGAATGATCAAGATTGGTTAAAAACCCTAATTGGACAAGATTAAGTGTAGGGAGGACGAAAATGACCTAAATATTCATCCAATGACACAACACACCCATTGAATGAACAAGATTGGTTAAAAACCCTAATTGGACAAGATTAAGTGTAGGGAGGACGAAAATGACCTAAATGTTCATCCAATGACACAAAAACACCTATCGGATGCACAAGATTGGTTAGAAACCCTAATTGAACAAGATTAAGTGTAGGGAGGACGAAAATGACCTAAATATTCATCCAATGACACAAAACACCTACTGGATGCACAAGATTGGTTAAAAACCCTAATTGGATAAGAATTAGCATACGGAGGACGAAAATGACCTAAATGTTCATCCAATGACACAAAACACCTATTGGATGCACAAGATTGGTTAAAAACCCTAATTGGACAAGAATTATCATAGGGAGGACGAAAATGACCTAATTGTTCATCCAATGACACAAAAACACCAATTGGATGCATAAGATTGGTCAGAAACCCTAATTGGACAAGATAAAGTGTAGGGAGGACGAAAATGACCTAAGTGTTCATCCAATGACACAAAACACCTATTGGATGCACAAGATTGGTTAAAAACCCTAATTGGACAAGAATTATCATAGAGAGGACGAAAATGACCTAATTGTTCATCCAATGACACAAAAACACCAATTGGATGCACAAGATTGGTTAGAAACCCTAATTGGACAAGATAAAGTGTAGGGAGGACGAAAATGACCTAAGTGTTCATCCAATGACACAAAACACCTATTGGATGCACAAGATTGGTTAAAAACCCTAATTCGACAAGATTAAGTGTAGGGAGGACGAAAATGACCTAAATGTTCATCCAATGACACAAAAACACCTATCGGATGCACAAGATTGGTTAGAAACCCTAATTGAACAAGATTAAGTGTAGGGAGGACGAAAATGACCTAAATGTTCATCCAATGACACAAAACACCTATTGGATGCACAAGATTGGTTAAAAACCCTAATTGGATAAGAATTAGCATACGGAGGACGAAAATGACCTAAATGTTCATCCAATGACACAAAACACCTATTGGATGCACAAGATTGGTTAAAAACCCTAATTGGACAAGAATTAGCGTAGGGAGGACGAAAATGACCTAATTGTTCATCCAATGACACAAAAACACCTATTGGATGCACAAGATTGGTTAGAAACCCTAATTGGACAAGATTAAGTTTAGGGAGGACGAAAATGACCTAAATGTTCATCCAATGACACAAACACAACTATTGGATGCACAAGATTGGTTAGAAACCCTAATTGGACAAGCATAAGCCTAGGGAGGATGAAAATGACCTAAATGTTCATCCAATGACACAAAACACCTATTGGACGCACAAGATTGGTCAAAAACCCTAATTGGACAAGATTAAGTGTAGGGAGGACGAAAATGACCTAAATGTTCATCCAATGATACAAAACACGTATTGGATGGACAAGATTGGTTTTAAACCCTAATTGGACAAGAATTAGCCTAGGGACGACGAAAATGACCTAATTGTTCATCCAATGACATAATTGGACAAGATTAAGTTTAGGGAGGACGAAAATGACCTAAATTATCATCCAATGACACAAACACAACTATTGGATGCACAAGATTGGTTAGAAACCCTAATTGGACAAGCATAAGCCTAGGGAGGATGAAAATGACCTAAATGTTCATCCAATGACACAAACACAACTATTGGATGCACAAGATTGGTTAGAAACCCTAATTGGACAAGCATAAGCCTAGGGAGGATGAAAATGACCTAAATGTTTAGCCAATGACACAAAAACACCTATTGGATGCACAAGATTTACTTAAAAACCATAATTTGACAAGTATTAGCCTAGGGAGGACAAAAATGACCTAATTGTTCATCCAATAACACAAACACACCTATTGGATGCACAAGATAGGTTAGAAACCTTAATTGGACAAGATAAAGTGCAGGGAGGACGAAAATGACCTAAATGTTCATCCAATGACACAAAAACACCAATTGGATGCACAAGATTTGTTAGAAACCCTAATTGGACAAGCTAAAGTGTAGGGAGGACGAAAAATGACCTAAATGTTCATCCAATGACACAAAACACCTATTGAATTCACAAGATTGGTTAAAAACCCTAATTGGACATGAATTAGCCTAGGGAGGACGAAAATGACCTAATTGTTCATCCCATGACACAAAAACACCTATTGGATGCACAAGATTGGTTAGAAACCTTAATTGGACAAGATTAAGTTTAGGGAGGAAGAAAATGACCTAAATGTTCATCCAATGACACAAACACAACTAATGGATGCACAGGATTGGTTAGAAACCCTAATTGGAGGACGAAAATGACCTAAATGTTCATCCAACGACACAAAAACACTTATTGGATGCACAAGATTTGTTAAAAACCCTAATTGGACAAGAATAAGCCTAGGGAGGACGAAAATGACCTAATTGTTCATCCAATGATACAAAAACACCTATTGGATGCACAAGATTGGTTAGAAACCCTAATTGGACTAGATAAAGTGTAGGGACGACGAAAATGACCTAAATGTTCATCCAATGACACAAAACACCTATTGGACGCACAAGATTGGTCAAAAACCCTAATTGGACCAGATTAAGTGTAGGGAGGACGAAAATGACCTAAATGTTCATCCAATGACACAAAACACGTATTGGATGGACAAGATTGGTTTTAAACCCTAATTGGACAAGAATTAGCCTAGGGAAGACGAAAATGACCTAATTGTTCATCCAATGACATAATTGGACAAGATTAAGTTTAGGGAGGACGAAAATGACCTAAATTATCATCCAATGACACAAACACAACTATTGGATGCACAAGATTGGTTAAAAACCCTAATTGGACAAGATTAAGAGTAGGGAGGACGAAAATGACCTAAATGTTCATCCAATGACACAAAACACCTATTGAATTCACAAGATTGGTTAAAAACCCTAATTGGACATGAATAAGCCTAGGGAGGACGAAAATGACCTAATTGTTCATCCCATGACACAAAAACACCTATTGGATGCACAAGATTGGTTAGAAACCTTAATTGGACAAGATTAAGTTTAGGGAGGAAGAAAATGACCTAAATGTTCATCCAATGACACAAACACAACTAATGGATGCACAGGATTGGTTAGAAACCCTAATTGGAGGACGAAAATGACCTAAATGTTCATCCAATGACACAAAAACACTTATTGGATGCACAAGATTTGTTAAAAACCCTAATTGGACAAGAATAAGCCTAGGGAGGACGAAAATGACCTAATTGTTCATCCAATGATACAAAAACACCTATTGGATGCACAAGATTGGTTAGAAACCCTAATTGGACTAGATAAAGTGTAGGGACGACGAAAATGACCTAAATGTTCATCCAATGACACAAAACACCTATTGGA
>JBBPBS010000392.1:37745-69119 GCA_037974835.1 Cicer judaicum
GACGAAAATGACCTAAATGTTCATCCAATGACACAAAACACCTATTGGATGCACAAGATTGGTTAAAAACCCTAATTGGACAAGAACAAGCCTATGGAGGACGAAAATGACCTAAATATTCATCCAATGACACAAAACACCTATTGGATGCACAAGATTGCATAGAAACCCTAATTGGACAAGATTAAGTTTAGGGAGCACGAAAATGACCTAAATGTTCATCCAAT
Organism: Cicer judaicum; assembly: GCA_037974835.1. Classification (NCBI taxonomy): domain Eukaryota; kingdom Viridiplantae; phylum Streptophyta; class Magnoliopsida; order Fabales; family Fabaceae; genus Cicer; species Cicer judaicum. The sequence continues at coordinate 37,973 of JBBPBS010000392.1, forward strand.
GGCACAAACACAACTATTGGATGCACAAGATTGGTTAGAAACCCTAATTGGACAAGCATAAGCCTAGGGAGGATGAAAATGACCTAAATGTTTAGCGAATGACACAAAAACACCTATTGGATGCACAAGATTTACTTAAAAACCATAATTTGACAAGTATTAGCCTAGGGAGGACAAAAATGACCAAATTGTTCATCCAATAACTCAAACACACCTATTGGATGCACAAGATAGGTTAGAAACCTTAATTGGACAAGATTAAGTGTAGGGAGGACGAAAATGACCTAAATTTTCATCCAATTACACAAACACAACTATTGGAAGCACAAGATTGGTTAGAAACCCTAATTGGACAAGCATAAGCGTAAGGAGGATGAAAATGACCTAAATGTTCATCCACTGACACAATAACACCTATTGGATGCACAAGATTGGTTAAAAACCCTAATTGGACAAGAATAGGTGTAGGGAGGACGAAAATGACCTAAATGTTCATCCACTAACACAAAAACACCAATTGGATGCACAAGATTTGTTAGAAACCCTAATTGGACAAGATAAAGTGTAGGGAGGACGAAAAATGACCTAAATGTTCATCCAATGACACAAACACAACTATTGGATGCACAAGATTGGTTAGAAGCCCTATTTGGACAAGATTAAGTTTAGGGAGGACGAAAATGACATAAATGTTCATCCAATGACACAAAAACACCAATTGGATGCACAAGATTGGTTAGCAACCCTAAATGGACAAGATAAAGTGTAGAAAGGACGAAAATGACCTAAATGTTCATCCAATGACATAAAACACCTATTGGATGCACAAGATTGGTTAAAAAGCCTAATTGGACAAGATTAAGAGTAGGGAGGACGAAAATGACTTAAATATTCATCCAATGACATAAAACACCTATTGGATGCACAAGATTGGTTAAAAACCCTAATTGGACAAGAACAAGCCTATGGAGGACGAAAATGACCTAAATATTCATGCAATGATACAAAACACCTATTGGATGCACAAGATTTACTTAAAAACCATAATTTGACAAGTATTAGCCTAGGGAGGACGAAAATGACCTAAATGTTCATCCAATGACACAAACACAACTATTGGATGCACAAGATTGGTTAGAAACCCTAATTGGACAAGCATAAGCCTAGCGAGGATGAAAATGACCTAAATGTTTAGCCAATGACACAAAAACACCTATTGGATGCACAAGATTTACTTAAAAACCATAATTTGACAAGTATTAGCCTAGGGAGGACAAAAATGACCTAATTGTTCATCCAATAACACAAACACACCTATTGGATGCACAAGATAGGTTAGAAACCTTAATTGGACAAGATAAAGTGTAGGGAGGACGAAAATGACCTAAATGTTCATCCAATGACACAAAAACACCAATTGGATGCATAAGATTTGTTAGAAACCCTAATTGGACAAGATAAAGTGTAGGGAGGACGAAAAATGACCTAAATATTCATCCAATGACACAAAACACCTATTGAATTCACAAGATTGGTTAAAAACCCTAATTGGACATGATTAGATGTTGGGAGGACGAAAATGACCTAAATGTTCATCCAATGACACAAAACACCTATTGGATGCACAAGATTGGTTAAAAACCCTAATTGGACAAGAACAAGCCTATGGAGGAAAAAAATGACCTAATTGTTCATCGAATGACACAAACACACCTATAGGATGCACAAGATTGGTTAAAATCCCTAATTGGACAAGTATAAGCCTAGGGAGGATGAAAATGACCTAAATGTTGATCCACTAACACAATAACACCTATTGGATGCACAAGATTGGTTAAAAACCCGAATTGGACAAGATTAGGTGTAGGGAGGACGAAAATGACCTAAATGTTCATCCAATGACACAAAAACACCAATTGGATGCACAAGATTGGTTAGAAACCCTAATTGGACAAGATAAAGTGTAGGGAGGACGAAAATGACCTAAATGTTCATCCAATGACACAAAACACCTATTGGATGCACAAGATTAGTTAAATACCCTAATTGAACAAGATTAAGTGTTGGGAGGACGAAAATGACCTTAATATTCATTCAATGACATAAAACACCTATTGGATGCACAACATTGGTTGAAAACCCTAATCGGACAAGAATTAGCCTAGGGAGGACGAAAATGACCTAATTGTTCATCCCATGACACAAAAACACCTATTGGATGCACAAGATTGGTTAGAAACCCTAATTGACAAGATTAAGTTTAGGGAGGAAGAAAATGACCTAAATGTTCATCCAATGACACAAACACAACTAATGGATGCACAGGATTGGTTAGAAACCCTAATTGGAGGATGAAAATGACCTAAATGTTCATCCAATGACACAAACACACTATTGGATGCCCAAGATTGGTTAGAAACCTTAATTGGACAAGATTAAGTGTAGGGAGGACGAAAATGACCTAAAAATTCATCCAATGACACAAACACAACTATTGGATGCAGAAGATTTGGTTAGAAACCCTAATTGGACAAGATTAGGTGTTGGGAGGACGAAAATGACCTAAATGTTCATCCAATGACACAAAAACACTTATTAGATGCACAAGATTTGTTAAAAACCCTAATTGGACAAGAATAAGCGTAGGGAGGACAAAAATGACCTAATTGTTCATCCAATGATACAAAAACACCTATTGGATGCACAAGATTGGTTAGAAACCCTAATTGGACTAGATAAAGTGTAGGGACGACGAAAATGACCTAAATGTTCATCCAATGACACAAAACACCTATTGGACGCACAAGATTGGTCAAAAACCCTAATTGGACAAGATTAAGTGTAGGGAGGACGAAAATGACCTAAATGTTCATCCAATGACACAAAACACGTATTGGATGGACAAGATTGGTTTTAAACCCTAATTGGACAAGAATTAGCCTAGGGACGACGAAAATGACCTAATTGTTCATCCAATGACATAATTGGACAAGATTAAGTTTAGGGAGGACGAAAATGACCTAAATTATCATCCAATGACACAAACACAACTATTGGATGTACAAGATTGGTTAGAAACCCTAATTGGACAAGCATAAGCCTAGGGAGGATGAAAATGACCTAAATGTTCATCCAATGACACAAACACAACTATTGGATGCACAAGATTGGTTAGAAACCCTAATTGGACAAGCATAAGCCTAGGGAGGATGAAAATGACCTAAATGTTTAGCCAATGACACAAAAACACCTATTGGATGCACAAGATTTACTTAAAAACCATAATTTGACAAGTATTAGCCTAGGGAGGACAAAAATGACCTAATTGTTCATCCAATAACACAAACACACCTATTGGATGCACAAGATAGGTTAGAAACCTTAATTGGACAAGATAAAGTGTAGGGAGGACGAAAATGACCTAAATGTTCATCCAATGACACAAAAACACCAATTGGATGCACAAGATTTGTTAGAAACCCTAATTGGACAAGCTAAAGTGTAGGGAGGACGAAAAATGACCTAAATGTTCATCCAATGACACAAAACACCTATTGAATTCACAAGATTGGTTAAAAACCCTAATTGGACATGAATTAGCCTAGGGAGGACGAAAATGACCTAATTGTTCATCCCATGACACAAAAACACCTATTGGATGCACAAGATTGGTTAGAAACCTTAATTGGACAAGATTAAGTTTAGGGAGGAAGAAAATGACCTAAATGTTCATCCAATGACACAAACACAACTAATGGATGCACAGGATTGGTTAGAAACCCTAATTGGAGGACGAAAATGACCTAAATGTTCATCCAATGACACAAAAACACTTATTGGATGCACAAGATTTGTTAAAAACCCTAATTGGACAAGAATAAGCCTAGGGAGGACGAAAATGACCTAATTGTTCATCCAATGATACAAAAACACCTATTGGATGCACAAGATTGGTTAGAAACCCTAATTGGACTAGATAAAGTGTAGGGACGACGAAAATGACCTAAATGTTCATCCAATGACACAAAACACCTATTGGACGCACAAGATTGGTCAAAAACCCTAATTGGACCAGATTAAGTGTAGGGAGGACGAAAATGACCTAAATGTTCATCCAATGACACAAAACACGTATTGGATGGACAAGATTGGTTTTAAACCCTAATTGGACAAGAATTAGCCTAGGGAAGACGAAAATGACCTAATTGTTCATCCAATGACATAATTGGACAAGATTAAGTTTAGGGAGGACGAAAATGACCTAAATTATCATCCAATGACACAAACACAACTATTGGATGCACAAGATTGGTTAAAAACCCTAATTGGACAAGATTAAGAGTAGGGAGGACAAAAATGACCTAAATATTCATCCAATGACACAAAACACCTATTGGATGCACAAGATTGGTTAAAAACCCTAATTGGACAAGAATTAGCCTAGGGAGGACGAAAATGACCTAATTGTTCATCCAATGACACAAAAACACCTATCGGATGCACAAGATTGGTTAGAAACCCTAATTGAACAAGATTAAGTGTAGGGAGGACGAAAATGAACTAAATGTTCATCCAATGACACAAAACACCTATTGGATGCACAAGATTGGTTAAAAACCCTAATTGGATAAGAATTAGCCTAAGGAGGACGAAAATGACCTAAATGTTCATCCAATGACACAAAACACCTATTGGATGCACAAGATTGGTTAGAAACCCTAATTGGACAAGATAAAGTGTAGGGAGGACGAAAATGACTTAAGCGTTCATCCAATGACCCAAAACACCTATTGGATGCACAAGATTGGTTAAAAACCCTAATTGGACAAGAATTAGCCTAGGGAGGACGAAAATGACCTAATTGTTCATCCAATGACACAAAAACACCTGTCGGATGCACAAGATTGGTCAGAAACCCTAATTGAACAAGATTAAGTGTAGGGAGGACGAAAATGACCTAAATGTTCATCCAATGACACAAAACACCTATTGGATGCACAAGATTGGTTAAAAACCCTAATTGGAATAGAATTAGCCTAAGGAGGACGAAAATGACCTAAATGTTCATCCAATGACACAAAACACCTATTGGATGCACAAGATTGGTTAGAAACCCTAATTGGACAAGATAAAGTGTAGGGAGGACGAAAATGACTTAAGCGTTCATCCAATGACACAAAACACCTATTGGATGCACAAGATTGGTTAAAAACCCTAATTGGACAAGAATTAGCCTAAGGAGGACGAAAATGACCTAATTGTTCATCCAATGACACAAAAACACCTGTCGGATGCACAAGATTGGTCAGAAACCCTAATTGAACAAGATTAAGTGTAGGGAGGACGAAAATGACCTAAATGTTCATCCAATGACACAAAAACACCAATTGGATGCACAAGATTGGTTAGAAACCCTAATTGGACAAGATAAAGTGTAGGGAGGACGAAAATGACCTAAATGTTCATCCAATGACACAAAACACCTATTGGATGCACAAGATTGGTTAAAAATCCTAATTGGACAAGATTAAGAGTAGGGAGGACGAAAATGACCTAAATATTCATCCAATGACACAAAACACCTATTGGATGCACAAGATTGGTTAAAAACCCTAATTGGACAAGAATTAGCCTACGGAGGACGAAAATGACCTAAATATTCATCCAATGACACAAAACACCTATTAGATGCACAAGATTGGTTAAAAACCCTAATTGGACAAGAATTAGCCTAGGGAGGACGAAAATGACCTAATTGTTCATCCAATGACACAAAAACTCCTATTGGATGCACAAGATTGGTTAAAAATCCTAATTGGACAAGAATTAGCCTAGGGAGGACGAAAATGACCTAATTGTTCAACCAATGACACAAAAACACCTATTGGATGCACAAGATTGGTTAGAAACCCTAATTGGACTAGATAAAGTGTAGGGACGACGAAAATGACCTAAATGTTCATCCAATGACACAAAACACCTATTGGACGCACAAGATTGGTCAAAAACCCTAATTGGACAAGATTAAGTGTAGGGAGGACGAAAATGACCTAAATTTTCATCCAATGACACAAAACACGTATTGGATGGACAAGATTGGTTTTAAACCCTAATTGGACAAGAATTAGCCTAGGGACGACGAAAATGACCTAATTGTTCATCCAATGACATAATTGGACAGGATTAAGTTTAGGGAGGACGAAAATGACCTAAATGTTCATCCAATGACACAAACACAACTATTGGATGCACAAGATTGGTTAGAAACCCTAATTGGACAAGCATAAGCCTAGGGAGGATGAAAATGACCTAAATGTTCATCCACTGACACAAAAACACCTATTGGATGCGCCAGATTGGTTAAAAACCCTAATTGGACAAGATTAAGAGTAGGGAGGACGAAAATGACCTATTATATTCATCCAATGACACAAAACACCTATTGGATGCACAAGATTGGTTAAAAACCCTAATTGGACAAGATTAAGAGTAGGGAGGACGAAAATGACCTAAATATTCATCCAATGACACAAAACACCTATTGGATGCACAAGATTGGTTAAAAACCCTAATTGGACAAGAATTAGCCTAGGGAGGACGAAAATGACCTAATTGTTCATCCAATGACACAAAAACCCTATTGGATGCATAAGATTGGTTAAAAATCCTAATTGGACAAGAATTAGCCAAGGGAGGACGAAAATGACCTAAATGTTCATCCAATGACACAAAACACCTATTGGATGGACAAGATTGGTTAATAACCCTAATTGGATAAGATTAAGTGTAGGGAGGACGAAAATGACCTAAATATTCATCCAATGACACAAAACACCTATTGGATGGACAAGATAAGTTAAAAACCCTAATTGGACAAGAATTAGCCTAGGGAGGACGAAAATGACCTAAATGTTCATCCAATGACACAAACACAACTATTGGATGCACAAGATTGGTTAGAAGCCCTATTTGGACAAGATTAAGTTTAGGGAGGACGAAAATGACATAAATGTTCATCCAATGACACAAAAACACCAATTGGATGCACAAGATTGGTTAGCAACCCTAAATGGACAAGATAAAGTGTAGGAAGGACGAAAATGACCTAACTGTTCATCCAATGACATAAAACACCTATTGGATGGACAAGATTGGTTAGAAACCCTAATTGGACAAGATAAAGTGTAGGAAGGACGAAAATGACCTAAATGTTCATCCAATGACACAAAACACCTATTGGATGCACAAGATTGGTTAAAAACCCTAATTGGACAAGAATTAGCCTAGGGAGGACGAAAATGACCTAATTGTTCAACCAATGACACAAAAACACCTATTGGATGCACAAGATTTGTTAGAAACCCTAATTGGGCAGGATAAAGTGTAGGGAGGACGAAAATGACATAAATGTTCATCCAATGACACAAAACACCTATTGGTTGCACAAGATTGGTTAAAAATCTTAATTGGATAAGATTAAGTGTAGGGAGGACGAAAATGACCTAAATATTCATCCAATGACACAAAACACCTATTGGATGAACAAGATTGCATAGAAACCCTAATTGGACAAGATAAAATGTAGGGAGGACGAAAATGACCTAAATGTTCATCCAATGACACAAAACACCTATTGAATTCACAAGATTGGTTAAAAACCCTAATTGGACATGATTATGTGTTGGGAGGTCAAAAATGACCTAAATGTTCATCCAATGACACAAAACACCTATTGGATGCACAAGATTGGTTAAAAACCCTAATTGGACAAGAACAAGCCTATGGAGGACGAAAATGACCTAAATATTCATCCACTGACACAAAACACCTATTGGATGCACAAGATTGCATAGAAACCCTAATTGGACAAGATTAAGTTTAGGGAGCACGAAAATGACCTAAATGTTCATCCAATGGCACAAACACAACTATTGGATGCACAAGATTGGTTAGAAACCCTAATTGGACAAGCATAAGCCTAGGGAGGATGAAAATGACCTAAATGTTTAGCGAATGACACAAAAACACCTATTGGATGCACAAGATTTACTTAAAAACCATAATTTGACAAGTATTAGCCTAGGGAGGACAAAAATGACCTAATTGTTCATCCAATAACACAAACACACCTATTGGATGCACAAGATAGGTTAGAAACCTTAATTGGACAAGATAAAGTGTAGGGAGGACGAAAATGACCTAAATGTTCATCCAATGACACAAAAACACCAATTGGATGCACAAGATTTGTTAGAAACCCTAATTGGACAAGATAAAGTGTAGGGACGACGAAAATGACCTAAATGTTCATCCAATGACACAAAACACCTATTGGACGCACAAGATTGGTCAAAAACCCTAATTGGACCAGATTAAGTGTAGGGAGGACGAAAATGACCTAAATGTTCATCCAATGACACAAAACACGTATTGGATGGACAAGATTGGTTTTAAACCCTAATTGGACAAGAATTAGCCTAGGGAAGACGAAAATGACCTAATTGTTCATCCAATGACATAATTGGACAAGATTAAGTTTAGGGAGGACGAAAATGACCTAAATTATCATCCAATGACACAAACACAACTATTGGATGCACAAGATTGGTTAAAAACCCTAATTGGACAAGATTAAGAGTAGGGAGGACGAAAATGACCTAAATATTCATCCAATGACACAAAACACCTATTGGATGCACAAGATTGGTTAAAAACCCTAATTGGACAAGAATTAGCCTAGGGAGGACGAAAATGACCTAATTGTTCAACCAATGACACAAAAACACCTATTGGATGCACAAGATTTGTTAGAAACCCTAATTGGGCAGGATAAAGTGTAGGGAGGACGAAAATGACATAAATGTTCATCCAATGACACAAAACACCTATTGGTTGCACAAGATTGGTTAAAAATCTTAATTGGATAAGATTAAGTGTAGGGAGGACGAAAATGACCTAAATATTCATCCAATGACACAAAACACCTATTGGATGAACAAGATTGCATAGAAACCCTAATTGGACAAGATAAAATGTAGGGAGGACGAAAATGACCTAAATGTTCATCCAATGACACAAAACACCTATTGAATTCACAAGATTGGTTAAAAACCCTAATTGGACATGATTATGTGTTGGGAGGTCAAAAATGACCTAAATGTTCATCCAATGACACAAAACACCTATTGGATGCACAAGATTGGTTAAAAACCCTAATTGGACAAGAACAAGCCTATGGAGGACGAAAATGACCTAAATATTCATCCAATGACACAAAACACCTATTGGATGCACAAGATTGCATAGAAACCCTAATTGGACAAGATTAAGTTTAGGGAGCACGAAAATGACCTAAATGTTCATCCAATGGCACAAACACAACTATTGGATGCACAAGATTGGTTAGAAACCCTAATTGGACAAGCATAAGCCTAGGGAGGATGAAAATGACCTAAATGTTTAGCGAATGACACAAAAACACCTATTGGATGCACAAGATTTACTTAAAAACCATAATTTGACAAGTATTAGCCTAGGGAGGACAAAAATGACCTAATTGTTCATCCAATAACACAAACACACCTATTGGATGCACAAGATAGGTTAGAAACCTTAATTGGACAAGATAAAGTGTAGGGAGGACGAAAATGACCTAAATGTTCATCCAATGACACAAAAACACCAATTGGATGCACAAGATTTGTTAGAAACCCTAATTGGACAAGATAAAGTGTAGGGAGGACGAAAAATGACCTAAATGTTCATCCAATGACACAAAACACCTATTGAAATCACAAGATTGGTTAAAAACCCTAATTGGACATGATTAGATGTTGCGAGGACGAAAATGACCTAAATGTTCATCCAATGACACAAAACACCTATTGGATGCACAAGATTGGTTAAAAACCCTAATTGGACAAGAACAAGCCTATGGAGGAAGAAAATGACCTAATTGTTCATCGAATGACACAAACACACCTATAGGATGCACAAGATTGGTTAGAATCCCTAATTGGACAATTATAAGCCTAGGGAGGATGAAAATGACCTAAATGTTCATCCACTAACACAATAACACCTATTGGATGCACAAGGTTGGTTAAAAACCCTAATTGGACAAGATTAGGTGTAGGGAGGACGAAAATGACCTAAATGTTCATCCAATGACACAAAAACACCAATTGGATGCACAAGATTGGTTAGAAACCCTAATTGGATAAGATAAAGTGTAGGGAGGACGAAAATGACCTAAATGTTCATCCAATGACACAAAACACCTATTGGATGCACAAGATTGGTTAAAAACCCTAATTGGACAAGATTAAGTGTAGGGAGGACGAAAATGACCTAAATGTTCATCCAATGACACAAAACAGCTATTGGATGCACAAGATTGGTTAAAAACCCTAATTGGACAAGAATTATCATAGGGAGGACGAAAATGACCTAATTGTTCATCCAATGACACAAAAACACCAATTGGATGCACAAGATTGGTTAGAAACCCTAATTGGATAAGAATTAGCCTAAGGAGGACGAAAATGACCTAAATGTTCATCCAATGACACAAAACACCTATTGGATGCACAAGATTGGTTAGAAACCCTAATTGGACAAGATAAAGTGTAGGGAGGACGAAAATGACTTAAGCGTTCATCCAATGACACAAAACACCTATTGGATGCACAAGATTGGTTAAAAACCCTAATTGGACAAGAATTAGCCTAGGGAGGACGAAAATGACCTAAATGTTCATCCAATGACACAAAACACCTATTGGATGCACAATATTGGTTAAAAACCCTAATTGGACTACATTAAGTGTAGGGAGGACGATAATGACCTAAATGTTCATCCAATGACACAAAACACCTATTGGATGCACAAGATTGGTTAAAAACCCTAATTGGACAAGAATTAGCCTAGGGAGGACGAAAATGACCTAATTGTTCATCCAATGATACAAAAACACCTATTGGATGCACAAGATTGGTTAGAAACCCTAATTGGACTAGATAAAGTGTAGGGACGACGAAAATGACCTAAATGTTCATCCAATGACACAAAACACCTATTGGACGCACAAGATTGGTCAAAAACCCTAATTGGACAAGATTAAGTGTAGGGAGGACGAAAATGACCTAAATGTTCATCCAATGACACAAAACACGTATTGGATGGACAAGATTGGTTTTAAACCCTAATTGGACAAGAATTAGCCTAGGGACGACGAAAATGACCTAATTGTTCATCCAATGACATAATTGGACAGGATTAAGTTTAGGGAGGACGAAAATGACCTAAATGTTCATCCAATGACACAAACACAACTATTGGATGCACAAGATTGGTTAGAAACCCTAATTGGACAAGCATAAGCCTAGGGAGGATGAAAATGACCTAAATGTTCATCCACTGACACAAAAACACCTATTGGATGCACAAGATTGGTTAAAACCCCTAATTGGACAAGAATAAGCCTAGGGAGGACGAAAATGACCTAATTGTTCATCCAATGACACAAAAACACCTATTGGATGCACAAGATTGGTTATTAACCCTAATTGGACAAGATTAGGTGTAAGGAGGACGAAAATGACCTAAATGTTCATCCAATGACACAAAAACACCAATTGGATGCACAAGATTGGTTAGAAACCCTAATTGGTCAAGATAAACTGTAGGGAAGACAAAAATGACCTAAATGTTCATCCAATGACATAAAACACCTATTGGATGCATAAGATTGGTTCAAAACCCTAATTGGACAAGAATTAGCCTAGGGAGGACGAAAATGACCTAAATGTTCATCCAATGACACAGACACAACTATTGGATGCACAAGATTGCATAGAAACCCTAATTGGACAAGATTAAGTTTAGGGAGGACGAAAATGACCTAAATGTTCATCCAATGACACAAACACAACTATTGGATGCACAAGATTGGTTAGAAACCCTAATTGGACAAGCATAAGCCTAGGGAGGACGGAAATGACCTAAATTTTCAGCCAATGACACAAAACACCTATTGGATGCACAAGATTTACTTAAAAACCATAATTGCACAAGAATTAGCCTAGGGAGGACAAAAATGACCTAATTGTTCATCCAATAACACAAACACACCTATTGGATGCACAAGATAGGTTAGAAACCTTAATTGGACAAGATTAAGAGTAGGGAGGACGAAAATGACCTAAATATTCATCCAATGACACAATACACCTATTGGATGCACAAGATTGGTTAAAAACCCTAATTGGACAAGAATTAGCCTAGGGAGGACGAAAATGACCTAATTGTTCATCCAATGACACAAAAACTCCTGTTGGATGCACAAGATTGGTTAAAAATCCTAATTGGAGAAGAATTAGCCAAGGGAGGACGAAAATGACCTAATTGTTCAACCAATGACACAAAAACACGTATTGGATGCACAAGATTGGTTAGAAACCCTAATTGGGCAAGATAAAGTGTAGGGAAGACGAAAATGACCTAAATATTCATCCAACGACACAAAACACCTATTGGATGGACAAGATTGGTTAATAACCCTAATTGGATAAGATTAAGTGTAGGGAGGACGAAAATGACCTAAATATTCATCCAATGACACAAAACACCTATTGGATGGACAAGATAAGTTAAAAACCCTAATTGGACAAGAATTAGCCTAGGGAGGACGAAAATGACCTAAATGTTCATCCAATGACACAAACACAACTATTGGATGCACAAGATTGGTTAGAAGCCCTATTTGGACAAGATTAAGTTTAGGGAGGACGAAAATGACATAAATGTTCATCCAATGACACAAAAACACCAATTGGATGCACAAGATTGGTTAGCAACCCTAAATGGACAAGATAAAGTGTAGGAAGGACGAAAATGACCTAACTGTTCATCCAATGACATAAAACACCTATTGGATGGACAAGATTGGTTAGAAACCCTAATTGGACAAGATAAAGTGTAGGAAGGACGAAAATGACCTAAATGTTCATCCAATGACACAAAACACCTATTGGATGCACAAGATTGGTTAAAAACCCTAATTGGACAAGAATTAGCCTAGGGAGGACGAAAATGACCTAATTGTTCAACCAATGACACAAAAACACCTATTGGATGCACAAGATTTGTTAGAAACCCTAATTGGGCAGGATAAAGTGTAGGGAGGACGAAAATGACATAAATGTTCATCCAATGACACAAAACACCTATTGGTTGCACAAGATTGGTTAAAAATCTTAATTGGATAAGATTAAGTGTAGGGAGGACGAAAATGACCTAAATATTCATCCAATGACACAAAACACCTATTGGATGAACAAGATTGCATAGAAACCCTAATTGGACAAGATAAAATGTAGGGAGGACGAAAATGACCTAAATGTTCATCCAATGACACAAAACACCTATTGAATTCACAAGATTGGTTAAAAACCCTAATTGGACATGATTATGTGTTGGGAGGTCAAAAATGACCTAAATGTTCATCCAATGACACAAAACACCTATTGGATGCACAAGATTGGTTAAAAACCCTAATTGGACAAGAACAAGCCTATGGAGGACGAAAATGACCTAAATATTCATCCACTGACACAAAACACCTATTGGATGCACAAGATTGCATAGAAACCCTAATTGGACAAGATTAAGTTTAGGGAGCACGAAAATGACCTAAATGTTCATCCAATGGCACAAACACAACTATTGGATGCACAAGATTGGTTAGAAACCCTAATTGGACAAGCATAAGCCTAGGGAGGATGAAAATGACCTAAATGTTTAGCGAATGACACAAAAACACCTATTGGATGCACAAGATTTACTTAAAAACCATAATTTGACAAGTATTAGCCTAGGGAGGACAAAAATGACCTAATTGTTCATCCAATAACACAAACACACCTATTGGATGCACAAGATAGGTTAGAAACCTTAATTGGACAAGATAAAGTGTAGGGAGGACGAAAATGACCTAAATGTTCATCCAATGACACAAAAACACCAATTGGATGCACAAGATTTGTTAGAAACCCTAATTGGACAAGATAAAGTGTAGGGAGGACGAAAAATGACCTAAATGTTCATCCAATGACACAAAACACCTATTGAAATCACAAGATTGGTTAAAAACCCTAATTGGACATGATTAGATGTTGCGAGGACGAAAATGACCTAAATGTTCATCCAATGACACAAAACACCTATTGGATGCACAAGATTGGTTAAAAACCCTAATTGGACAAGAACAAGCCTATGGAGGAAGAAAATGACCTAATTGTTCATCGAATGACACAAACACACCTATAGGATGCACAAGATTGGTTAGAATCCCTAATTGGACAATTATAAGCCTAGGGAGGATGAAAATGACCTAAATGTTCATCCACTAACACAATAACACCTATTGGATGCACAAGGTTGGTTAAAAACCCTAATTGGACAAGATTAGGTGTAGGGAGGACGAAAATGACCTAAATGTTCATCCAATGACACAAAAACACCAATTGGATGCACAAGATTGGTTAGAAACCCTAATTGGATAAGATAAAGTGTAGGGAGGACGAAAATGACCTAAATGTTCATCCAATGACACAAAACACCTATTGGATGCACAAGATTGGTTAAATACCCTAATTGAACAAGATTAAGTGTTGGGAGGACGAAAATGACCTAAATATTCATCCAATGACATAAAACACCTATTGGATGCACAACATTGGTTGAAAACCCTAATCGGACAAGAATTAGCCTAGGGAGGACGAAAATGACCTAATTGTTCATCCCATGACACAAAAACACCTATTGGATGCACAAGATTGGTTAGAAACCCTAATTGGACAAGATTAAGTTTAGGGAGGACGAAAATGACCTAAATGTTCATCCAATGACACAAAAACACTTATTGGACGCACAAGATTTGTTAAAAACCCTAATTGGACAAGAATAAGCCTAGGGAGGACGAAAATGACCTAATTGTTCATCCAATGATACAAAAACACCTATTGGATGCACAAGATTGGTTAGAAACCCTAATTGGACTACATAAAGTGTAGGGACGACGAAAATGACCTAAATGTTCATCCAATGACACAATTGGACAAGATTAAGTTTATGGAGGACGAAAATGACCTAAATGTTCATCCAATGACACAGACACAACTATTGGATGCACAAGATTGGTTAGAAACCCTAATTGGACAAGCATAAGCCTAGGGAGGATGAAAATGACCTAAATGTTCAACCAATGACCCAAACACAACTATTGGATGCACAAGATTGGTTAGAAACCCTAATTGGACAAGCATAAGCCTAGGGAGGATGAAAATGACCTAAATGTTCATCCACTGACACAAAAACACCTATTCGATGCACAAGATTGGTTAAAAACCCAAATTGGACAAGATTAGGTGTAGGGAGGACGAAAATGACCTAAATGTTAATCCAATGACACAAAAACACCAATAGGATGCAAATGATTGGTTAGAAACCCTAATTGGACAAGATAAAGTGTAGGGAGGACGAAAATGACAGAAAACACCTATTGGAAGCACAAGATTGGTTAAAAACACTAATTGGACAAGATTAAGAGAAGGGAGGACGAAAATCACCTAAATATTCATCGAATGACACAAAACACCTATTGGATGCACAAGATTGGTTAAAAACCCTAATTGGACAAGAATTAGCCGAGGGAGGACGAAAATGACCTAATTGTTCAACCAATGACACAAAAACACCTATTGGATGCACAATATTGGTTAGAAACCCTAATTGGACTAGATAAAGTGTAGGGACGACGAAAATGACCTAAATGTTCATCCAATGACACAAAACACCTATTGGACGCACAAGATTGGTCAAAAACCCTAATTGGACAAGATTAAGTGTAGGGAGGACGAAAATGACCTAAATGTTCATCCAATGACACAAAACACGTATTGGATGGACAAGATTGGTTTTAAACCCTAATTGGACAAGAATTAGCCTAGGGACGACGAAAATGACCTAATTGATCATCCAATGACATAATTGGACAAGATTAAGTTTAGGGAGGACGAAAATGACCTAAATGTTCATCCAATGACAAAAACACAACTATTGGATGCACAAGATTGGTTAGAAACCTTAATTGGACAAGATTAAGTGTAGGGAGGATGAAAATGACCTAAATGTTCATCCACTGACACAAAAACACCTATTGGATGCACAAGATTGGTTAAAAACCCTAATTGGACAAGATTAGGTGTAGGGAGGAGGAAAATGACCTAAATGTTAATTCAATGACACAAAAACACCAATTGGATGCAAATGATTGGTTAGAAACCCTAAATGGGCAAGATAAAGTGTAGGGAGGACGAAAATGATCTAAATGTTCAACCAATGACACAAAACACCTATTGGATGCACAAGATTGGTTAAAAACCCTAATTGGACAAGATTAAGAGTAGGGAGGACGAAAATGACCTAAATATTCATCCAATGACACAAAACACCTATTGGATGCACAAGATTGGTTAAAAACCCTAATTGGACAAGAATTAGCCTAGGGAGGACGAAAATGACCTAATTGTTCATCCAATGACACAAACACACTATTGGATGCCCAAGATTGGTTAGAAACCTTAATTGGACAAGATTAAGTGTAGGGAGGACGAAAATGACCCAAATGTTCATCCAATGACACAAACACAACTATTGGATGCACAAGATTTGGTTAGAAACCCTAATTGGACAAGATTAGGTGTTGGGAGGACGAAAATGACCTAAATGTTCATCCAATGACACAAAAACACTTATTGGATGCACAAGATTTGTTAAAAACCCTAATTGGATAAGAATAAGCCTAGGGAGGACGAAAATGACCTAATTGTTCATCCAATGACACAAAAACACCTATTGGACGCACAAGATTGGTCAAAATCCCTAATTGGACAAGATTAAGTGTAGGGAGGACGAAAATGACCTAAATGTTCATCCAATGACACAAAACACGTATTGGATGGACAAGATTGGTTTTAAACCCTAATTGGACAAGAATTAGCCTAGGGACGACGAAAATGACCTAATTGTTCATCCAATGACATAATTGGACAAGATTAAGTTTAGGGAGGACGAAAATGACCTAAATGTTCATCCAATGACACAAACACAACTATTGGATGCACAAGATTGGTTAGAAACCCTAATTGGACAAGCATAAGCCTAGGGAGGATGAAAATGACCTAAATGTTCATCCAATGACACAAACACAACTATTGGATGCACACGATTGGTTAGAAACCCTAATTGGACAAGCATAAGCCTAAGGAGGATGAAAATGACCTAAATGTTCATCCACTGACACAAAAACACCTATTGGATGCACAAGATTGGTTAAAAACCCTAATTGGACAAGATTAGGTGTAGGGAGGAGGAAAATGACCTAAATGTTAATCCAATGACACAAAAACACCAATTGGATGCAAATGAATGGTTAGAAACCCTAAATGGGCAAGATAAAGTGTAGGGAGGACGAAAATGATCTAAATGTTCAACCAATGACACAAAACACCTATTGGATGCACAAGATTGGTTAAAAACCCTAATTGGACAAGATTAAGAGTAGAAAGGACGAAAATGACCTAAATATTCATCCAATGACACAAAACACCTATTGGATGCACAAGATTGGTTAAAAACCCTAATTGGACAAGAATTAGCCTAGGGAGGACGAAAATGACCTAATTGTTCATCCAATGACACAAACACACTATTGGATGCCCAAGATTGGTTAGAAACCTTAATTGGACAAGATTAAGTGTAGGGAGGACGAAAATGACCTAAATGTTCATCCAATGACACAAACACAACTATTGGATGCACAAGATTTGGTTAGAAACACTAATTGGACAAGATTAGGTGTTGGGAGGACGAAAATAACCTAAATGTTCATCCAATGACACAAAAACACTTATTGGATGCACAAGATTTGTTAAAAACCCTAATTGGACAAGAATAAGCCTAGGGAGGACGAAAATGACCTAATTGTTCATCCAATGACACAAAAACACCTATTGGACGCACAAGATTGGTCAAAAACCCTAATTGGACAAGATTAAGTGTAGGGAGGACGAAAATGACCTAAATGTTCATCCAATGACACAAAACACGTATTGGATGGACAAGATTGGTTTTAAACCCTAATTGGACAAGAATTAGCCTAGGGAGGACGAAAATGACCTAATTGTTCATCCAATGACACAAACACACTATTGGATGCCCAAGATTGGTTAGAAACCTTAATTGGACAAGATTAAGCGTAGGGAGGACGAAAATGACCTAAATGTTCATCCAATGACACATACACAACTATTGGATGCACAAGATTTGGTTAGAAACCCTAATTGGACAAGATTAGGTGTTGGGAGGACGAAAATGACCTAAATGTTCATCCAATGACACAAAAACACTTATTGGATGCACAAGATTTGTTAAAAACCCTAATTGGATAAGAATAAGCCTAGCGAGGACGAAAATGACCTAATTGTTCATCCAATGACACAAAAACACCTATTGGACGCACAAGATTGGTCAAAAACCCTAATTGGACAAGATTAAGTGTAGGGAGGACGAAAATGACCTAAATGTTCATCCAATGACACAAAACACGTATTGGATGGACAAGATTGGTTTTAAACCCTAATTGGACAAGAATTAGCCTAGGGAGGACGAAAATGACCTAATTGTTCATCCAATGACACAAACACACTATTGGATGCCCAAGATTGGTTAGAAACCTTAATTGGACAAGATTAAGTGTAGGGAGGACGAAAATGACCTAAATGTTCATCCAATGACACAACCACAACTATTGGATGCACAAGATTTGGTTAGAAACCCTAATTGGACAAGATTAGGTGTTGGGAGGACGAAAATGACCTAAATGTTCATCCAATGACACAAAAACACTTATTGGATGCACAAGATTTGTTAAAAACCCTAATTGGACAAGAATAAGCCTAGGGAGGACGAAAATGACCTAATTGTTCATCCAATGACACAAAAATACCTATTGGATGCACAAGATTGGTTAGAAACCCTAATTGGACTAGATAAAGTGTAGGGACGACGAAAATGACCTAAATGTTCATCCAATGACACAAAAACATCAATTGGATGCACAAGATTGGTTAGAAACCCTAATTGGACAAGATAAAGTGTAGGGAGGACGAAAATGACCTAAATGTTCATCCAATGACACAAAACACCTATTGGATGCACAAGATTGGTTAAAAATCCTAATTGGACAAGATTAAGAGTAGGGAGGACGAAAATGACCTAAATATTCATCCAATGACACAAAACACCTATTGGATGCACAAGATTGGTTAAAAACCCTAATTGGACAAGAATTAGCCTACGGAGGACGAAAATGACCTAAATATTCATCCAATGACACAAAACACCTATTGGATGCACAAGATTGGTTAAAAACCCTAATTGGACAAGAATTAGCCTAGGGAGGACGAAAATGACCTAATTGTTCATCCAATGACACAAAAACTCCTATTGGATGCACAAGATTGGTTAAAAATCCTAATTGGACAAGAATTAGCCTAGGGAGGACGAAAATGACCTAATTGTTCAACCAATGACACAAAAACACCTATTGGATGCACAAGATTGGTTAGAAACCCTAATTGGACTAGATAAAGTGTAGGGACGACGAAAATGACCTAAATGTTCATCCAATGACACAAAACACCTATTGGACGCACAAGATTGGTCAAAAACCCTAATTGGACAAGACTAAGTGTAGGGAGGACGAAAATGACCTAAATGTTCATCCAATGACACAAAACACGTATTGGATGGACAAGATTGGTTTTAAACCCTAATTGGACAAGAATTAGCCTAGGGACGACGAAAATGACCTAATTGTTCATCCAATGACATAATTGGACAGGATTAAGTTTAGGGAGGACGAAAATGACCTAAATGTTCATCCAATGACACAAACACAACTATTGGATGCACAAGATTGGTTAGAAACCCTAATTGGACAAGCATAAGCCTAGGGAGGATGAAAATGACCTAAATGTTCATCCACTGACACAAAAACACCTATTGGATGCGCCAGATTGGTTAAAAACCCTAATTGGACTAGATTAAGAGTAGGGAGGACGAAAATGACCTATTGTATTCACCCAATGACACAAAACACCTATTGGATGCACAAGATTGGTTAAAAACCCTAATTGGACAAGATTAAGAGTAGGGAGGACGAAAATGACCTAAATATTCATCCGATGACACAAAACACCTATTGGATGCACAAGATTGGTTAAAAACCCTAATTGGACAAGAATTAGCCTAGGGAGGACGAAAATGACCTAATTGTTCATCCAATGACACAAAAACTCCTATTGGATGCACAAGATTGGTTAAAAATCCTAATTGGACAAGAATTAGCCAAGGGAGGACGAAAATGACCTAATTGTTCAACCAATGACACGAAAACACGTATTGGTTACACAAGATTTGTTAGAAACCCTAATTGGTCAAGATTAACTGTAGGGAAGACGAAAATGACCTAAATGTTCATCCAATGACACAAAACACCTATTGGATGGACAAGATAGGTTAAAAACCCTAATTGGACAAGAATTAGCCTAGGGAGGACGAAAATGACCTAAATGCTCATCCAATGACACAAACACAACTATTGGATGCACAAGATTGGTTAGAAACCCTAATTGGACAAGCATAAGCCTAGGGAGGATGAATATGACCTAAATGTTTATCCACTGACACAAAAACACCTATTGGATGCGCCAGATTGGTTAAAAACCCTAATTGGACAAGATAAAGTGTAGGGAGGACGAAAATGACCTAAATGTTCATCCAATGACACAAAACACCTATTGGATGCACAAGATTGGTTAAAAATCCTAATTGGACAAGATTAAGAGTAGGGAGGACGAAAATGACCTTAATGTTCATCCAATGACACAAAACACCTATTGGATGCACAAGATTGGTTAGAAACCCAAATTGGACAAGAATTAGCCTAGGGTGGACGAAAATGACCTAATTGTTCATCCAATGACACAAAAACACCTATTGGATGCACAAGATTGGTTAGAAACCCTAATTGGACAAGATTTAGTTTAGGGAGGACGAAAATGACCTAAATGTTCATCCAATGACACAAAACACCTATTGGATGCACATGATTGGTTAAAAACCCTAATTGGACAAGAATTAGCCTAGTGAGGACGAAAATGACCTAATTGTTCATCCAATGACACAAAAGACCAATTGGATGCACAAGATTGGTTAGAAACCCTAATTGGACAAGAATTAGCCTAGGGTGGACGAAAATGACCTAATTGTTCATCCAATGACACAAAAACACCTATTGGATGCACAAGATTGGTTAGAAACCCTAATTGGACAAGATTAAGTTTAGGGAGGACGAAAATGACGTAAATGTTCATCCAATGACACAAAAACACCTATTGGATGCACAAGATTGGCTAGAAACCCTAATTGGACAAGATTAAGTTTTGGGGGGACGAAAATGACCTAATTGTTCATCCAATGACACAAAAGACCAATTGGATGCACAAGATTCGTTAGAAACCCTAATTGGACAAGAATTAGCCTAGGGTGAACGAAAATGACCTAAATGTTCATCCAATGACACAAAACACCTATTGGATGCACAAGATTGGTTAAAAACCCTAATTGGACAAGAATTAGCCTAGGGAGGACGAAAATGACCTAATTGTTCATCCAATGACACAAAAGACCAATTGGATGCACAAGATTGGTTAGAAACCCTAATTGGACAAGAATTAGCCTAGGGTGGACGAAAATGACCTAATTGTTCATCCAATGACACAAAAACACCTATTGGATGCACAAGATTGGTTAGAAACCCTAATTGGACAAGATTAAGTTTAGGGAGGACGAAAATGACCTAAATGTTCATCCAATGACACAAAACACCTATTGGAAGCACAAGATTGGTTTAAAACCCTAATTGGACAAGAATTAGCCTCGGGAGGACGAAAATGACCTAATTGTTCATCCAATGACACAAAACACCAATTGGATGCACAAGATTGGTTAGAAACCCTAATTGGACAAGAATTAGCCTAGGGAGGACGAAAATGACCTAATATGTCATCCAATGACACAAAACACCAATTGGATGCACAAGATTGGTTAGAAACCCTAATTGGACAAGATTAAGGTTAGGGGGGACGAAAATGACCTAAATGTTCATCCAATGACACAAAACACATATTGGATGCACAAGATTGGTTAAAAACCCTAATTGGACAAGAATTAGCCTCGGGAGGACGAAAATGACCTAATTGTTCATCCAATGACACAAAACACCAATTGGATGCACAAGATTGGTTAGAAACCCTAATTGGACAAGAATAAGCCTAGGGAGGACGAAAATGACCTAAATGTTCATCCAATGACACAAAAACACCTATTGGATGCACAAGATTGGTTAGAAATCCTAATTGGACAAGATTAAGTTTAGGGGCGACGAAAATGACCTAAATGTTCATCCAATGACACAAAACACCTATTGGATGCACAAGATTGGTTAAAAACCCTAATTGGACAAGAATTTGCCTAGGGAGGACGAAAATGACCTAATTGTTCATCCAATGACACAAAAACACCTATCGGATGCACAAGATTGGATAGAAACCCTAATTGAACAAGATTAAGTGTATGGAGGACGAAAATGACCTAAATGTTCATCCAATGACACAAAACACCTATTGGATGCACAAGATTGGTTAAAAACCCTAATTGGATAAGAATTAGCCTAAGGAGGACGAAAATGACCTAAATGTTCATCCAATGACACAACACACATATTGGATGCACAAGATTGGTTAAAAACCCTAATTGGACAAGAATTATCATAGGGAGGACGAAAATGACCTAATTGTTCATCCAATGACACAAAAACACCAATTGGATGCACAAGATTGGTTAGAAACCCTAATTGGACAAGATTAAGTGTAGGGAGAACGAAAATGACCTAAATGTTCATCCAATGACACAAAACACCTATTGGATGCAAAAGATTGGTTAGAAACCCTAATTGGACAAGAATTAGCCTAGGGAGGACGAAAATGACCTAAATGTTCATCCAATGACACAAAACACCTATTGGATGCACAAGATTGGTTAGAAACCCTAATTGGACAAGATTAAGTGTAGGGAGGACGAAAATGACCTAAATGTTCATCCAATGACACAAAACACCTAATGGATGCACAAGATTGGTTAAAAACCCTAATTGGACAAGAATTATCCTAGGGAGGACGAAAATGACCTAATTGTTCATCCAATGACACAAAAACACCAACTAGATGCACAAGATTGGTTAGAAACCCTAATTGGACAAGATAAAATGTAGGGAGGACGAAAATGACTTAAATGTTCATCTAATGACCCAAAACACCTATTGGATGCACAAGATTGGTTAAAAACCCAAATTGGACAAGATTAAGTGTAGGGAGGACAAAAATGACCTACATATTCATCCAATGACACAAAACACCTATTGGATGCACAAGATTGGTTAAAAACCCTAATTGGACAAGAATTATTCTAGGGAGGACGAAAATGACCTAAATGTTCATCCAATGACACAAAACACTTATTGGACAAGAATTAGCCTAGGGAGTACAAAAATGACCTAAATGTTCATCCAATGACACAAAACACCTATTGGATGCACCAGATTGGTTAAAAACCTAAATTGGACAAGATTAAGTGGTGGGAGGATGAAAATGACCTAAATGTCCATCGAATGACACAAAACACCTATTGGATGCACAAGATTGGTTAGAAACCCTAATTGGACAAGATTAAGTGTGGGAAGGACGAAAATGACCTTAATGTTCATCCAATGACACAAAACACCTATTGGATGCACAAGATTGGTTAAAAACCCTGAATGGACAAGATTAACTGTAGAGAGGACGAAAATAACCTAAATATTCATCTAATGACACAAAACACCTATTGGATGCACAAGATTGGTTAGAAACCCTAATTGGACAAGATTAAGTGTAGGGAGGACGAAAATGACCTAAATGTTCATCCAATGACACAAAACACCTAATGGATGCACAAGATTGGTTAAAAACCCTAATTGGACAAGAATTATCCTAGGGAGGACGAAAATGACCTAAGTGTTCATCCAATGACACAAAAACACCAACTGGATGCACAAGATTGGTTAGAAACCCTAATTGGACAAGATAAAATGTAGGGAGGACGAAAATGACGTAAATGTTCATCCAATGACCCAAAACACCTATTGGATGCACAAGATTGGTTAAAAACCCAAATTGGACAAGAATTATCCTAGGGAGGACGAAAATGACCTAAATATTCATCCAATGACACAAAACACCTATTGGATGCACAAGATTTGTTAAAACCCTAATTGGATAAGAATTAGCCTAGGGAGGTCGAAAATGACCTAAATGTTAATCCAATGACACAAAACACCTATTGGATGCACAAGATTGTTTAAAAACCCTAATTGGACAAGATTAACTGTAGAGAGCACGAAAATGACCTAAATATTCATCTAATGACACAAAACACCTATTGGATGCACAAGATTGGTTAGAAACCCTAATTGGACAAGATTAAGTGTAGGGAGGATGAAAATGACCTAAATGTTCATCCAATCACACAAAACACCTAATGGATGCACAAGATTGGTTAAAAACCCTAATTCGACAAGAATTATCCTAGGGAGGACGAAAATGACCTAAATATTCATCCAATGACACAAAACACCTATTGGATGCACAAGATTTGTTAAAACCCTAATTGGATAAGAATTAGCCTAGGGAGGTCGAAAATGACCTAAATGTTAATCCAATGACACAAAACACCTATTGGATGCACAAGATTGTTTAAAAACCCTAATTGGACAAGATTAACTGTAGAGAGCACGAAAATGACCTAAATATTCATCTAATGACACAAAACACCTATTGGATGCACAAGATTGGTTAGAAACCCTAATTGGACAAGATTAAGTGTAGGGAGGTCGAAAATGACCTAAATGTTCATCCAATGACACAAAACACCTAATGGATGCACAAGATTGGTTAAAAACCCTAATTGTTCATCCAATGACACAAAAA
The DNA here is from genome assembly GCA_037974835.1 of Cicer judaicum. Classification (NCBI taxonomy): domain Eukaryota; kingdom Viridiplantae; phylum Streptophyta; class Magnoliopsida; order Fabales; family Fabaceae; genus Cicer; species Cicer judaicum. Next base: position 63,184 of record JBBPBS010000392.1, read on the forward strand.
CACCCATTGGATGCACAAGATTGGTTAAAAACCCTAATTGGACAAGATTAAGTGTAGGGAGGACGAAAATGATCTAAATATTCATCCAATGACACAAAACACCTATTGGATGCACAAGATTGGTTAAAAACCCAAATTGGACAAGATTAAGAGTAGGGAGGACGAAAATGACCTTAATGTTCATCCAATGACACAAAACACCTATTGGATGCACAAGATTGGTTAGAAACCCAAATTGGACAAGAATTAGCCTAGGGTGGACGAAAATGACCTAATTGTTCATCCAATGACACAAAAACACCTATTGGATGCACAAGATTGGTTAGAAACCCTAATTGGACAAGATTAAGTTTAGGGAGGACGAAAATGACCTAAATGTTCATCCAATGACACAAAACACCTATTGGATGCACAAGATTGGTTAAAAACCCTAATTGGACAAGAATTAGCCTACGGAGGACGAAAATGACCTAAATGTTCATCCAATGACACAAAAACAACAATTGGATGCACAAGATTGGTTAGACACCCTAATTGGACAAGATAAAGTGTAGGGAGGACGAAAATAACCTAAATGTTCATCCAATGACACAAAACAACTATTGGACGCACAAGATTGGTCAAAAACCCTAATTGGACAAGATTAAGTGTAGGGAGGACCAAAATGACCTAAATGTTCATCCAATGACACAAAACACGTATTGGATGGACAAGATTGGTTTTAAACCCTAATTGGACAAGAATTAGCCTAGGGACGACAAAAATGATCTAATTGTTCATCCAATGACATAATTGGACAAGATTAAGTTTAGGGAGGACGAAAATGACCTAAATGTTCATCCAAAGACACAAACACAACTATTGGATGCACAAGATTGGTTAGAAACCCTAATTGGACAAGCATAAGCCTAGGGAGGATGAAAATGACCTAAATGTTCATCCAATGACACAAACACAACTATTGGATGCACAAGATTGGTTAGAAACCCTAATTGGACAAGCATAAGCGTAGGGAGGTTGAAAATGACCTAAATGTTCATCCACTGACACAAAAACACCTATTGGATGCACAAGATTGGTTAAAAACCCTAATTGGACAAGATTAGGTGTAGGGAGGACGAAAATGACCTAAATGTTAATCCAATGACACAAAAACACCAATTGGATGCAAATGATTGGTTAGAAACCCTAATTGGACAAGATAAAGTGTAGGGAGGACGAAAATGACCTAAATATTCATCAAATGACACAAAACACCTATTGGATGCACAAGATTGGTTAAAAACCCTAATTGGACAAGAATTAGCCTAGGGAGGACGAAAATGACCTAATTGTTCATCCAATGACACAAAAACTCCTATTGGAAGCACAAGATTGGTTAAAAATCCTAATTGGACAAGAATTAGCCTAGGGAGGACGAAAATGAACTAATTGTTCAACCAATGACACAAAAATACCAATTGGATGCACAAGATTGGTTAGAAACCCTAATTGGACTAGATAAAGTGTAGGGACGAAGAAAATGACCTAAATGTTCATCCAATGACACAAAACACCTATTGGACGCACAAGATTGGTCAAAAACCCTAATTGGACAAGATTAAGTGTAGGGAGGACGAAAATGACCTAAATGTTCATCCAATGACACAAAACACGTATTGGATGGACAAGATTGGTTTTAAACCCTAATTGGACAAGAATTAGCCTAGGGACGACGAAAATGACCTAATTGTTCATCCAATGACATAATTGGACAAGATTAAGTTTAGGGAGGACGAAAATGACCTAAATGTTCATCCAATGACACAAACACAACTATTGGATGCACAAGATTGGTTAGAAACCCTAATTGGACAAGCATAAGCCTAGGGAGGATGAAAATGACCTAAATGTTCATCCAATGACACAAAAACAACTATTGGATGCACAAGATTGGTTAGAAACCCTAATTGGACAAGCAAAAGCCTAAGGAGGTTGAAAATGACCTAAATATTCATCCACTGACACAAAAACACCTATTGGATGCAAAAGATTGGTTAAAAACCCTAATTGGACAAGATTAGGTGTAGGGAGGACGAAAATGACCTAAGTGTTAATCCAATGACACAAAAACACCAATTGGATGCAAATGATTGGTTAGAAACCCTAATTGGACAAGATAAAGTGTAGGGAGGACGAAAATGACCTAAATGTTCATCCAATGACAGAAAACACCTATTGGATGCACAAGATTGGTTAAAAACCCTAATTGGACAAGATTAAGAGTAGGGAGGACGAAAATGAACTAAATATTCATCAAATGACACAAAACACCTATTGGATGCACAAGATTGGTTAAAAACCCTAATTGGACAAGAATTAGCCTAGGGAGGACGAAAATGACCTAATTGTTCATCCAATGACACAAAAACTCCTATTGGATGCACAAGATTGGTTAAAAATCCTAATTGGACAAGAATTAGCCTAGGGAGGACAAAAATGACCTAACTTTTCATCCAATGAAAAAAAACACCTATTGGATGCACCAGATTGGTTAAAAACCTAAATTGGACAAGATTAAGTGGTGGGAGGATGAAAATGACCTAAATGTCCATCGAATGACACAAAACACCTATTGGATGCACAAGATTGGTTAGAAACCCTAATTGGACAAGATTAAGTGTGGGGAGGACAAAAATGACCTTAATGTTCATCCAATGACACAAAACACCTATTGGATGCACAAGATTTGTTAAAACCCTAATTGGATAAGAATTAGCCTAGGGAGGACGAAAATGACCTAAATGTTTATCCAATGACACAAAACACCTATTGGGTACACAAGATTGGTTAAAAACCCTAAATGGACAAGATTAACTGTAGAGAGGACGAAAATGACCTAAATATTCATCTAATGACACAAAACACCTATTGGATGCACAAGATTGGTTAGAAACCCTAATTGGACAAGATTAAGTGTAGGGAGGATGAAAATGACCTAAATGTTCATCCAATCACACAAAACACCTAATGGATGCACAAGATTGGTTAAAAACCCTAATTGGACAAGAATTATCCTAGGGAGGACGAAAATGACCTAAATATTCATCCAATGACACAAAACACCTATTGGATGCACAAGATTTGTTAAAACCCTAATTGGATAAGAATTAGCCTAGGGAGGTCGAAAATGACCTAAATGTTAATCCAATGACACAAAACACCTATTGGATGCACAAGATTGTTTAAAAACCCTAATTGGACAAGATTAACTGTAGAGAGCACGAAAATGACCTAAATATTCATCTAATGACACAAAACACCTATTGGATGCACAAGATTGGTTAGAAACCCTAATTGGACAAGATTAAGTGTAGGGAGGACGAAAATGACCTAAATGTTCATGCAATGACACAAAACACCTAATGGATGCACAAGATTGGTTAAAAACCCTAATTGGACAAGAATTATCCTAGGGAGGGCGAAAATGACCTAATTGTTCATCCAATGACACAATCATCAATTGGATGCACAAGATTAGTTAGAAACCCTAATTGGACAAGATAAAGTGTACGGAGGACGAAAATGACCTAAATGTTCATCCAATGACACAAAACACTTATTGGATGCACAAGATTGGTTGAAAACCCTAATTGGACAAGAATTATCCTACGGAGGACGAAAATGACCTAAATATTCATCCAATGACACAAAACACCTATTGGATGCACAAGATTGTTTGAAAACCCTAATTGGACAAGATTAACTGTAGAGAGCACGAAAATGACCTAAATATTCATCTAATGACACAAAACACCTATTGGATGCACAAGATTGGTTAGAAACCCTAATTGGACAAGATTAAGTGTAGGGAGGTCGAAAATGACCTAAATGTTCATCCAATGACACAAAACACCTAATGGATGCACAAGATTGGTTAAAAACCCTAATTGTTCATCCAATGACACAAAAACACCCATTGGATGCACAAGATTGGTTAAAAACCCTAATTGGACAAGATTAAGTGTAGGGAGGACGAAAATGATCTAAATATTCATCCAATGACACAAAACACCTATTGGATGCACAAGATTGGTTAAAAACCCAAATTGGACAAGAATTATCCTAGGGAGGACGAAAATGACCTAATTGTTCATCCAATGACACAAAAACACCAACTGGATGCACAAGATTGGTTAAAAACCCTAATTGTTCATCCAATGACCCAAAACACCTATTGGATGCACAAGATTGGTTAAAAACCCAAATTGGACAAGATTAAGTGTAGGGAGGACAAAAATGACCTACATATTCATCCAATGACACAAAACACCTATTGGATGCACAAGATTGGTTAAAAACCCTAATTGGACAAGAATTAGTGTAGGGAGGATGAAAATGACCTAAATGTTCATCCAATGACACAAAACACCTATTGGATGCACAAGATTGGTTAAAAACCCTAATTGGACAACATTAAGTGTAGGGAGGACGAAAATGACCTAAATGATCATCCAATGACACAAAACCCATATTGGATGCAAAAGATTGGTTAAAAACGCTAGTTGGACAGGATTTAGCCTAGGGAGGACGAAAATGACCTAATTGTTCATCCAATGACACAAAAACACCCATTGGATGCACAAGATTGGTTAAAAACCCTAATTGGACAAGATTAAGTATAGGGAGGACGAAAATGACCTAAATGTTCATCCAATGACACAAAACACCTATTGGATGCACAAGATTGGTTAAAAACCCTAATTGGACAAGATTAAGTGTAGGGAGAACGAAAATGGCCTAAATATTCATCCAATGACACAAAACACCTATTGGATGCACAAGATTGGTTAAAAACCCTAATTGGACAAGATAAAATGTAGGGAGAACGAAAATGACTTAAATGTTCATCTAATGACCCAAAACACCTATTAGATGCACAAGATTGGTTAAAAACCCTAGTTGGACTGGATTTAGCCTAGGGAGGACGAAAATGACCTAATTGTCCATCCAATGACACAAAAACACCCATTGGATGCACAAGATTGGTTAAAAACCCTAATTGGACAAGATTAAGTATAGGGAGGACGAAAATGACCTAAATGTTCATCCAATGACACAAAACACCTATTGGATGCACAAGATTGGTTAAAAACCCTAATTGGACAAGATTAAGTGTAGGGAGAACGAAAATGGCCTAAATATTCATCCAATGACACAAAACACCTATTGGATGCACAAGATTGGTTAAAAACCCTAATTGGACAACATTAAGTGTAGGGAGGACGAAAATGACCTAAATGATCATCCAATGACACAAAACCCATATTGGATGCACAAGATTGGTTAAAAACCCTAGTTGGACAAGATTTAGCCTAGGGAGGACGAAAATGACCTAATTGTTCATCCAATGACACAAAAACACCCATTGGATGCACAGGATTGGTTAAAAACCCTAATTGGACAAGATTAAGTATAGGGAGGACGAAAATGACCTAAATGTTCATCGAATGACACAAAACACCTATTGGATGCCCAAGATTGGTTAAAAACCCTAATTGGACAAGATTAAGTGTAGGGAGGACGAAAATGGCCTAAATATTCATCCAATGACACAAAACACCTATTGGATGCACAAGATTGGTTAAAAACCCAAATTGCACAAGATTAAGTGTAGGGAGGACGAAAATGACCTAAATGTTCATCGAATGACACAAAACACCTATTGGGTGCACAAGATTGGTTACAAACCCTAATTGGACGAGAATTAGCCTAGGGAGGACGAAAATGACCTAATTGTTCATCCAATGACACAAAAACACCAACTGGATGCACAAGATTGGTTAGAAACCCTAATTGGACAAGATAAAATGTAGGGAGGACGAAAATGACATAAATGTTCATCTAATGACCCAAAACACCTATTGGATGCACAAGATTGGTTAAAAACCCAAATT
>JBBPBS010000392.1:70567-97838 GCA_037974835.1 Cicer judaicum
AGCCTAGGGAGGACGAAAATGACGTAAATGTTCATCCTATGACACAAAACACCTATTGGATGCACAAGATTGGTTAAAGACCCTAATTGAACAAGAATTATCCTAGGGAGGACGAAAATGACCTAATTGTTCATCCAATGACACAAAAACACCAACTGGATGCACAAGATTGGTTAGAAACCCTAATTGGACCAGATAAAATGTAGGGAGGACGAAAATGACTTAAATGTTCATCTAATGACCCAAAACACCTTTTGGATGCACAAGATTGGTTAAAAACCCAAATTGGACAAGATTAAGCGAAGGGAGGACAAAAATGACCTACATATTCATCCAATGACACAAAACACCTATTGGATGCACAAGATTGGTTAAAAACCCTAATTGGACAAGAATTAGTGTAGGGAGGATGAAAATGACCTAAATGTTCATCCAATGACACAAAACACCTATTGGATGCACAAGATTGGTTAAAAACCCTAATTGGACAACATTATGTGTAGGGAGGACGAAAATGACCTAAATGATCATCCAATGACACAAAACACCTACTGGAAACACAAGATTGGTTAAAAACCCTAATTGGACAAGAATTATCCTAGGGAGGACGAAAATGACCTAATTGTTCATCCAATGACACAAAATCACCAATTGGATGCACAAGATTAGTTAGAAACCCTAATTGGACAAGATAAAGTTTAGGGAGGACGAAAATGACCTAAATGTTCATCCAATGACACAAAACACTTATTGGATGCACAAGATTGGTTAAAAACCCTAATTGGACAATAATTATCCTAGGGAGGACGAAAATGACCTAAATGTTCATCCAATGACACAAAACACCTATTGGATGCACAAGATTGGTTAAAAACCCTAATTGGACAAGATTAGGTGTAGGGAGGACGAAAATGGCCTAAATATTCATCCAATGACACAAAACACCTATTGGATGCACAAGATTGGTTAAAAACCCAAATTGCAGAAGATTAAGTGTAGGGAGGACGAAAATGACCTAAATGTTCATCCAATGACACAAAACACCTATTGGATGCACAAGATTGGTTACAAACCCTAATTGGACGAGAATTAGCCTAGGGAGGACGAAAATGACCTAATTGTTCATCCAATGACACAAAAACACCAACTGGATGCACAAGATTGGTTAAAAACCCTAATTGGACAACATAAAATGTAGGGAGGACGAAAATGACTTAAATGTTCATCTAATGACCCAAAACACCTATTGGATGCACAAGATTGGTTAAAAACCCAAATTGGACAAGATTAAGTGTAGGGAGGACAAAAATGACCTACATATTCATCCAATGACACAAAACACCTATTGGATGCACAAGATTGGTTAAAAGCCCTAATTGGACAAGAATTATCCTAGGGAGGACGAAAATGACCTAAATATTCATCCAACGACACAAACCACCTATTGGATGCACAAGATTTGTTAAAACCCTAATTGGATAAGAATTAGCCTAGGGAGGTCGAAAATGACCTAAATGTTTATCCAATGACACAAAACACCTATTGGATGCACAAGATTGGTTAAAAACCCTAATTGGACAAGATTAACTGTAGAGAGCACGAAAATGACCTAAATATTCATCTAATGACACAAAACACCTATTGGATGCACAAGATTGGTTAGAAACCCTAATTGGACAAGATTAAGTGTAGGGAGGACGAAAATGACCTAAATGTTCATCCAATGACACAAGATTGTTTAAAAACCCTAATTGGACAAGATTGGTTCAAAACCCTAATTGGACAAGATTAAGTGTAGGGAAGACGAAAATGACCTAAATATTCATCCAATGACACAAAACACCTATTGGATGCACAAGATTGGTTAAAAACCCTAATTGGATAAGAATTAGCCTAGGGAGGACGAAAATGACGTAAATGTTCATCCAATGACACAAAACACCTATTGGATGCACAAGATTGGTTAAAAACCCTAATTGAACAAGAATTATCCTAGGGAGGACGAAAATGACCTAATTGTTCATCCAATGACACAAAAACACCAACTGGATGCACAAGATTGGTTAGAAACCCTAATTGGACCAGATAAAATGTAGGGAGGACGAAAATGACTTAAATGTTCATCTAATGACCCAAAACACCTATTGGATGCAAAAGATTGGTTAAAAACCCAAATTGGACAAGATTAAGTGAAGGGAGGACAAAAATGACCTACATATTCATCCAATGACACAAAACACCTATTGGATGCACAAGATTGGTTAAAAACCCTAATTGGACAAGAATTAGTGTAGGGAGGATGAAAATGACCTAAATGTTCATCCAATGACACAAAACACCTATTGGATGCACAAGATTGGTTAAAAACCCTAATTGGACAACATTAAGTGTAGGGAGGACGAAAATGACCTAAATGATCATCCAATGACACAAAACCCATATTGGATGCACAAGATTGGTTAAAAACGCTAGTTGGACAGGATTTAGCCTAGGGAGGACGAAAATGACCTAATTGTTCATCCAATGACACAAAAACACCCATTGGATGCACAAGATTGGTTAAAAACCCTAATTGGACAAGATTAAGTATAGGGAGGACGAAAATGACCTAAATGTTCATCCAATGACACAAAACACCTATTGGATGCACAAGATTGGTTAAAAACCCTAATTGGACAAGATTAAGTGTAGGGAGAACGAAAATGGCCTAAATATTCATCCAATGACACAAAACACCTATTGGATGCACAAGATTGGTTAAAAACCTATTGGATGCACAAAACACCGTCTTTATCATCACCACAACATCTTCACGAAGCTGCAGATATACCGACTCAATACTACGTTTCGGTGCCAACGATACCAACTCACATTAATCCGACTGAGAGCGGAATTTTCTATAATTTATTTGGTACTCATTACACAACTCCTAAGTCGGCTTATGTGGTTTTTGATTCTATGTATAATGTCGAAATTCAAAATTATACGGAAGCACGTGGTAGTGGTTCTAATCTACAAACAGATTATAACGAGGATCAACCACAACAACCTCATGATGTAGCCAAATATCACTAGAAGGGGGGTTGAATAGGGATTTTGCTGTTTAAAAATAATTTCGAAGTGTTTTAAAAACTATCCTCTCGCCGAGGATGGTTAGCTCGAGGATGAGATTTTTCAAATCGTTTGATCTAAGTTGAGCCAAAGATTAGGAGTAGAATAAGATGGACACACACACAATTTTATACTGGTTCACCCAAAGATGGCTACGTCCAGTCCTCACACCCTTGTGAGATTTCACTAACTTTCAAACAGATCGATCCTCAACCCGAGGACGATTACAAATCGTGTATTCTCAAGCTTCACCAAGCTTACAATCAATTTCCGAATATTTCCAAGTGTAACTCACTAGGAAATTACAAAGTGATATGAGAGTGATTGATACTTAATACTTTCTCAAAGGATTTACAAAGATATAGTGTAGGATCAAAGAAAGTAAGAAGAAAGGGTGTTTTTGCTCTTGATAGCTTTAAGATGCTTGATCTTTTTATGCAAGTGTGTTGTGTGTCTTCCATTGGAGAGCTTGTTTGCATTTTATAGAGATCCAAGCCCTTGATGACCGTTGGAGTTGTTTTTCAAATATTCCAAGTCTTTCATCATATTTACGGAATTGCCATTGTTGCCATCCTCACCTTTCTTGTAACTTGATCTTGGCAAGTCCTTGTCAATTCTCTTTTTCCAGCAATGTACAGTTGTTATTTGACCATGTGAGCTGCATTTTTCGTAGACTTTAAGGTCTAGGTTGGTTTCACCTTTTGAGGTGATGTTGACAAGAGAGAGAAAGCTACTTTAGCCTTCACATGTGATCTTCCATTTTTGGCTTGTTTCAAGTTGCCTTTCTTCAACTTGACTTCTTCATGTATATATTCATGCAAACACATTTAATAATCTGATTTGTAAACACATTTAATATTCATGCAAACACCTAATATTCATGCAAACACATTTAATAATCTGATTAAGTTTAGGGAGGACGAAAATGACCTAATTGTTCATCCATTGTCACAAAAACACCAACTGGATGCACAAGATTGGTTAGAAACCCTAATTGGACAAGATAAAAAATGTAGGGAGGACGAAAATGACTTAAATTTTCATCTAATGACCCAAAACACCTATTGGATGCACAAGATTGGTTAAAAACCCAAATTGGACAAGATTAAGTGTAGGGAGGACAAAAATGACCTACATATTCATCCAATGACACAAAAACACCAACTAGATGCACAAGATTGGTTAGAAACCCTAATTGGACAAGATAAAATGTAGGGAGGACGAAAATGACTTAAATGTTCATCTAATGACCCAAAACACCTATTGGATGCAAAAGATTGGTTAAAAACCCAAATTGGACAAGATTAAGTGTCGGGAGGACAAAAATGACCTACATATTCATCCAATGACACAAAACACCTATTGGATGCACAAGATTGGTTAAAAACCCTAATTGGACAAGAATTATTGTAGGGAGGACGAAAATGACCTAAATGTTCATCTAATGACACAAAACACTTATTGGACAAGAATTAGCCTAGGGAGGACAAAAATGACCTAAATGTTCATCCAATGACACAAAACACCTATTGGATGCACCAGATTGGTTAAAAACCTAAATTGGACAAGATTAAGTAGTGGGAGGATGAAAATGACCTAAATGTCCATCGAATGACACAAAACACCTATTGGATGCACAAGATTGGTTAGAAACCCTAATTGGACAAGATTAAGTGTGGGGAGGACGAAAATGACCTTAATGTTCATCCAATGACACAAAACACCTATTGGATGCACAAGATTTGTTACAACCCTAATTGGATAAGAATTAGCCTAGAAAGGACAAAAATGACCTAAATGTTTATCCAATGACACAAAACACCTATTGGATGCACTAGATTGGTTAAAAACCCTAAATGGACAAGATTAACTGTAGAGAGGACGAAAATAACCTAAATATTCATCTAATGACACAAAACACCTATTGGATGCACAAGATTGGTTAGAAACCCTAATTGGACAAGATTAAGTGTAGGGAGGACGAAAATGACCTAAATGTTCATCCAATGACACAAAACACCTAATGGATGCACAAGATTGGTTAAAAACCCTAATTGGACAAGAATTATCCTAGGGAGGGCGAAAATGACCTAATTGTTCATCCAATGACACAATCATCAACTGGATGCACAAGATTGGTTAGAAACCCTAATTGGACAAGATAAAATGTAGGGAGGACGACAATGACTTAAATTTTCATCTAATGACCCAAAACACCTATTGGATGCACAAGATTGGTTAAAAATCCAAATTGGACAAGATTAAGTGTAGGGAGGACAAAAATGACCTACATATTCATCCAATGACACAAAACACCTATTGGATGCACAAGATTAGTTAAAAACCCTAATTGGACAAGAATTATTGAAGGGAGGACGAAAATGACCTAAATGCTCATCCAATGACACAAAACACCTACTGGATGCACAAGATTGGTTAAAAACCCTAATTGGACAACATTAAGTGTAGGGAGGACGAAAATGACCTAAATGTTCATCCAATGACACAAAACACTTATTGGATGCACAAGATTGGTTAAAAACCCAAATTGGACAAGAATTATCCTACGGAGGACGACAATGACCTAAATATTCATCCAATGACACAAAACACCTATTGGATGCACAAGATTTGTTAAAACCCTAATTGGATAAGAATTAGCCTACGGAGGTCGAAAATGACCTAAATGTTTATCCAATGACACAAAACACCTATTGGATGCACAAGATTGTTTAAAAACCCTAATTGGACAAGATTAACTGTAGAGAGCACGAAAATGACGTAAATATTCATCTAATGACACAAAACACCTATTGGATGCACAAGATTGGTTAGAAACCCTAATTGGACAAGATTAAGTGTAGGGAGGACGAAAATGACCTAAATGTTCATCCAATGACACAAAACACCTAATGGATGCACAAGATTGGTTAAAAACCCTAATTGGACAAGAATTATCCTAGGGAGGACGAAAATGACGTAATTGTTCATCCAATGACACAAAAACACCAACTGGATGCACAAGATTGGTTAGAAACCCTAATTGGACAAGATAAAATGTAGGGAGGACGAAAATGACTTAAATGTTCATCTAATGATCCAAAACAACTATTTGATGCACAAGATTGGTTAAAAACCCAAATTGGACAAGATTAAGTGTCGGGAGGACAAAAATGACCTACATATTCATCCAATGACACAAAACACCTATTGGATGCACAAGATTGGATAAAAACCCTAATTGGACAAGAATTATTGTACGGAAGACGAAAATGACCTAAATGGTCATCCAATGACACAAAACACTTATTGGACAAGAATTAGCCTAGGGAGGACAAAAATGACCTAAATGTTCATCCAATGACACAAAACACCTATTGGATGCACCAGATTGGTTAAAAACCTAAATTGGACAAGATTAAGTGGTGGGAGGATGAAAATGACCTAAATGTCCATCGAATGACACAAAACACCTATTGGATGCACAAGATTGGTTAGAAACCCTAATTTGACAAGATTAAGTGTGGGGAGGACGAAAATGACCTTAATGTTCATCCAATGACACAAAACACCTATTGGATGCACCAGATTGGTTAAAAACCTAAATTGGACAAGATTAAGTGGTGGGAGGATGAAAATGACCTAAATGTCCATCGAATGACACAAAACACCTATTGGATACACAAGATTGGTTAGAAACCCTAATTGGACAAGATTAAGTGTGGGGAGGACGAAAATGACCTTAATGTTCATCCAATGACACAAAACACCTATTGGATGCACAAGATTTGTTACAACCCTAATTGGATAAGAATTAGCCTAGGGAGGACGAAAATGACCTAAATGTTTATCCAATGACACAAACCACCTATTGGATGCACAAGATTGGTTAAAAACCCTAAATGGACAAGATTAACTGTAGAGAGGACGAAAATAACCTAAATATTCATCTAATGACACAAAACACCTATTGGATGCACAAGATTGGTTAGAAACCCTAATTGGACAAGATTAAGTGTAGGGAGGACGAAAATGACCTAAATGTTCATCCAATGACACAAAACACCTATTGGATGCACAAGATTTGTTAAAACCCTAATTGGATAAGAATTAGCCTAGGGAGGACGAAAATGACCTAAATGTTTATCCAATGACACAAAACACCTATTGGGTACACAAGATTGGTTAAAAACCCTAAATGGACAAGATTAACTGTAGAGAGGACGAAAATGACCTAAATATTCATCTAATGACACAAAACACCTATTGGATGCACAAGATTGGTTAGAAACCCTAATTGGACAAGATTAAGTGTAGGGAGGACGAAAATGACCTAAATGTTCATCCAATCACACAAAACACCTAATGGATGCACAAGATTGGTTAAAAACCCTAATTGGACAAGAATTATCCTAGGGAGGACGAAAATGACCTAATTGTTCATCCAATGACACAAAAACACCAACTGGATGCACAAGATTGGTTAGAAACCCTAATTGGACAAGATAAAATGTAGGGAGGACGAAAATGACTAAAATGTTCATCCAATGACCCAAAACACCTATTGGATGCACAAGATTGGTTAAAAACCCAAATTGGACAAGAATTATCCTAGGGAGGACGAAAATGATCTAAATATTCATCCAATGACACAAAACACCTATTGGATGCACAAGATTTGTTAAAACCCTAATTGGATAAGAATTAGCCTAGGGAGGTCGAAAATGACCTAAATGTTAATCCAATGACACAAAACACCTATTGGATGCACAAGATTGTTTAAAAACCCTAATTGGACAAGATTAACTGTAGAGAGCACGAAAATGACCTAAATATTCATCTAATGACACAAAACACCTATTGGATGCACAAGATTGGTTAGAAACCCTAATTGGACAAGATTAAGTGTAGGGAGGATGAAAATGACCTAAATGTTCATCCAATCACACAAAACACCTAATGGATGCACAAGATTGGTTAAAAACCCTAATTCGACAAGAATTATCCTAGGGAGGACGAAAATGACCTAAATATTCATCCAATGACACAAAACACCTATTGGATGCACAAGATTTGTTAAAACCCTAATTGGATAAGAATTAGCCTAGGGAGGTCGAAAATGACCTAAATGTTAATCCAATGACACAAAACACCTATTGGATGCACAAGATTGTTTAAAAACCCTAATTGGACAAGATTAACTGTAGAGAGCACGAAAATGACCTAAATATTCATCTAATGACACAAAACACCTATTGGATGCACAAGATTGGTTAGAAACCCTAATTGGACAAGATTAAGTGTAGGGAGGACGAAAATGACCTAAATGTTCATCCAAGGACACAAAACACCTAATGGATGCACAAGATTGGTTAAAAACCCTAATTGGACAAGAATTATCCTAGGGAGGGCGAAAATGACCTAATTGTTCATCCAATGACACAATCATCAATTGGATGCACAAGATTAGTTAGAAACCCTAATTGGACAAGATAAAGTGTACGGAGGACGAAAATGACCTAAATGTTCATCCAATGACACAAAACACTTATTGGATGCACAAGATTGGTTGAAAACCCTAATTGGACAAGAATTATCCTACGGAGGACGAAAATGACCTAAATATTCATCCAATGACACAAAACACCTATTGGATGCACAAGATTGTTTGAAAACCCTAATTGGACAAGATTAACTGTAGAGAGCACGAAAATGACCTAAATATTCATCTAATGACACAAAACACCTATTGGATGCACAAGATTGGTTAGAAACCCTAATTGGACAAGATTAAGTGTAGGGAGGTCGAAAATGACCTAAATGTTCATCCAATGACACAAAACACCTAATGGATGCACAAGATTGGTTAAAAACCCTAATTGTTCATCCAATGACACAAAAACACCCATTGGATGCACAAGATTGGTTAAAAACCCTAATTGGACAAGATTAAGTGTAGGGAGGACGAAAATGATCTAAATATTCATCCAATGACACAAAACACCTATTGGATGCACAAGATTGGTTAAAAACCCAAATTGGACAAGAATTATCCTAGGGAGGACGAAAATGACCTAATTGTTCATCCAATGACACAAAAACACCAACTGGATGCACAAGATTGGTTAAAAACCCTAATTGTTCATCCAATGACCCAAAACACCTATTGGATGCACAAGATTGGTTAAAAACCCAAATTGGACAAGATTAAGTGTAGGGAGGACAAAAATGACCTACATATTCATCCAATGACACAAAACACCTATTGGATGCACAAGATTGGTTAAAAACCCTAATTGGACAAGAATTAGTGTAGGGAGGATGAAAATGACCTAAATGTTCATCCAATGACACAAAACACCTATTGGATGCACAAGATTGGTTAAAAACCCTAATTGGACAACATTAAGTGTAGGGAGGACGAAAATGACCTAAATGATCATCCAATGACACAAAACCCATATTGGATGCAAAAGATTGGTTAAAAACGCTAGTTGGACAGGATTTAGCCTAGGGAGGACGAAAATGACCTAATTGTTCATCCAATGACACAAAAACACCCATTGGATGCACAAGATTGGTTAAAAACCCTAATTGGACAAGATTAAGTATAGGGAGGACGAAAATGACCTAAATGTTCATCCAATGACACAAAACACCTATTGGATGCACAAGATTGGTTAAAAACCCTAATTGGACAAGATTAAGTGTAGGGAGAACGAAAATGGCCTAAATATTCATCCAATGACACAAAACACCTATTGGATGCACAAGATTGGTTAAAAACCCTAATTGGACAAGATAAAATGTAGGGAGAACGAAAATGACTTAAATGTTCATCTAATGACCCAAAACACCTATTAGATGCACAAGATTGGTTAAAAACCCTAGTTGGACTGGATTTAGCCTAGGGAGGACGAAAATGACCTAATTGTCCATCCAATGACACAAAAACACCCATTGGATGCACAAGATTGGTTAAAAACCCTAATTGGACAAGATTAAGTATAGGGAGGACGAAAATGACCTAAATGTTCATCCAATGACACAAAACACCTATTGGATGCACAAGATTGGTTAAAAACCCTAATTGGACAAGATTAAGTGTAGGGAGAACGAAAATGGCCTAAATATTCATCCAATGACACAAAACACCTATTGGATGCACAAGATTGGTTAAAAACCCTAATTGGACAACATTAAGTGTAGGGAGGACGAAAATGACCTAAATGATCATCCAATGACACAAAACCCATATTGGATGCACAAGATTGGTTAAAAACCCTAGTTGGACAGGATTTAGCCTAGGGAGGACGAAAATGACCTAATTGTTCATCCAATGACACAAAAACACCCATTGGATGCACTAGATTGGTTAAAAACCCTAATTGGATAAGATTAAGTATAGGGAGGACGAAAATGACCTAAATGTTCATCCAATGACACAAAACACCTATTGGATGCACAAGATTGGTTAAAAACCCTAATTGGACAAGATTAAGTGTAGGGAGAACGAAAATGGCCTAAATATTCATCCAATGACACAAAACACCTATTGGATGCACAAGATTGGTTAAAAACCCAAATTGCACAAGATTAAGTTTAGGGAGGACGAAAATGACCTAATTGTTCATCCAATGACACAAAACACCTATTGGATGCACAAGATTGGTTAAAAACCCTAATTGTTCATCCAATGACACAAAAACACCTATTGGATGCACAAGATTGGTTAAAAACCCTAATTGGACAAGAATTAGCCTAGGGAGGACAAAAATGACCTAAATGTTCATCCAATGACACAAAACACCTATTGGATGCACCAGATTGTTTAAAAACCCTAATTGGACAAGATTAACTGTAGAGAGCACGAAAATGACCTAAATATTCATCTAATGACACAAAACACCTATTGGATGCACAAGATTGGTTAGAAACCCTAATTGGACAAGATTAAGGGTAGGGAGGACGAAAATGACCTAAATGTTCATCCAAGGACACAAAACACCTAATGGATGCACAAGATTGGTTAAAAACCCTAATTGGACAAGAATTATCCTAGGGAGGGCGAAAATGACCTAATTGTTCATCCAATGACACAATCATCAATTGGATGCACAAGATTAGTTAGAAACCCTAATTGGACAAGATAAAGTGTACGGAGGACGAAAATGACCTAAATGTTCATCCAATGACACAAAACACTTATTGGATGCACAAGATTGGTTGAAAACCCTAATTGGACAAGAATTATCCTACGGAGGACGAAAATGACCTAAATATTCATCCAATGACACAAAACACCTATTGGATGCACAAGATTTGTTAAAACCCTAATTGGATAAGAATTAGCCTAGGGAGGTCGAAAATGACCTAAATGTTTATCCAATGACACAAAACACCTATTGGATGCACAAGATTGTTTAAAAACCCTAATTGGACAAGATTAACTGTAGAGAGCACGAAAATGACCTAAATATTCATCTAATGACACAAAACACCTATTGGATGCACAAGATTGGTTACAAACCCTAATTGGACAAGATAAACTGTAGGGAGGACGAAAATGACCTAAATGTTCATCCAATGACACAAAACACCTAATGGATTCACAAGATTGGTTAAAAACCCTAATTGTTCATCCAATGACACAAAAACACCCATTGGATGCACAAGATTGGTTAAAAACCCTAATTGGACAAGATTAAGTGTAGGGAGGACGAAAATGACCTAAATGTTCATCCAATGACACAAAACACCTAATGGATGCACAAGATTGGTTAAAAACCCTAATTGGATAAGAATTAGCCTAGGGAGGACGAAAATGACGTAAATGATCATCCAATGACACAAAACACCTATTGGATGCACAAGATTGGTTAAAAACCCTAATTGGACAAGAATTATCCTAGGGAGGACGAAAATGACCTAATTGTTCATCCAATGACACAATCATCAATTCGATGCACAAGATTAGTTAGAAACCCTAATTGGACAAGATAAAGTGTACGGAGGACGAAAATGACCTAAATGTTCATCCAATGACACAAAACACTTATTGGATGCACAAGATTGGTTGAAAACCCTAATTGGACAAGAATTATCCTACGGAGGACAAAAATGACCTAAATGTTCATCCAATGACACAAAACACCTATTGGATGCACCAGATTGTTTAAAAACCCTAATTGGACAAGATTAACTGTAGAGAGCACGAAAATGACCTAAATATTCATCCAATGACACAAAACACCTAATGGATGCACAAGATTGGTTAAAAACCCTAATTGGATAAGAATTAGCCTAGGGAGGACGAAAATGACGTAAATGATCATCCAATGACACAAAACACCTATTGGATGCACAAGATTGGTTAAAAACCCTAATTGGACAAGAATTATCCTAGGGAGGGCGAAAATGACCTAATTGTTCATCCAATGACACAATCATCAATTGGATGCACAAGATTAGTTAGAAACCCTAATTGGACAAGATAAAGTGTACGGAGGACGAAAATGACCTAAATGTTCATCCAATGACACAAAACACCTAATGGATTCACAAGATTGGTTAAAAACCCTAATTGTTCATCCAATGACACAAAAACACCCATTGGATGCACAAGATTGGTTAAAAACCCTAATTGGACAAGATTAAGTGTAGGGAGGACGAAAATGACCTAAATGTTCATCCAATGACACAAAACACCTAATGGATGCACAAGATTGGTTAAAAACCCTAATTGGATAAGAATTAGCATAGGGAGGACGAAAATGACGTAAATGATCATCCAATGACACAAAACACCTATTGGATGCACAAGATTGGTTAAAAACCCTAATTGGACAAGAATTATCCTAGGGAGGACGAAAATGACCTAATTGTTCATCCAATGACACAATCATCAATTGGATGCACAAGATTAGTTAGAAACCCTAATTGGACAAGATAAAGTGTACGGAGGACGAAAATGACCTAAATGTTCATCCAATGACACAAAACACTTATTGGATGCACAAGATTGGTTGAAAACCCTAATTGGACAAGAATTATCCTACGGAGGACAAAAATGACCTAAATGTTCATCCAATGACACAAAACACCTATTGGATGCACCAGATTGTTTAAAAACCCTAATTGGACAAGATTAACTGTAGAGAGCACGAAAATGACCTAAATGTTCATCCAATGACACAAAACACCTAATGGATGCACAAGATTGGTTAAAAACCCTAATTGGATAAGAATTAGCCTAGGGAGGACGAAAATGACGTAAATGATCATCCAATGACACAAAACACCTATTGGATGCACAAGATTGGTTAAAAACCCTAATTGGACAAGAATTATCCTAGGGAGGGCGAAAATGACCTAATTGTTCATCCAATGACACAATCATCAATTGGATGCACAAGATTAGTTAGAAACCCTAATTGGACAAGATAAAGTGTACGGAGGACGAAAATGACCTAAATGTTCATCCAATGACACAAAACACTTATTGGATGCACAAGATTGGTTGAAAACCCTAATTGGACAAGAATTATCCTACGGAGGACGAAAATGACCTAAATATTCATCCAATGACACAAAACACCTATTGGATGCACAAGATTTGTTAAAACCCTAATTGGATAAGAATTAGCCTAGGGAGGTCGAAAATGACCTAAATGTTTATCCAATGACACAAAACACCTATTGGATGCACAAGATTGGTTAAATACCCTAATTGGACAAGATTAAGTATAGGGAGGACGAAAATGACCTAAATGTTCATCCAATGACACAAAACACCTATTGGATGCACCAGATTGGTTAAAAACCTAAATTGGACAAGATTAAGTGGTGGGAGGATGAAAATGACCTAAATGTCCATCGAATGACACAAAACACCTATTGGATGCACAAGATTGGTTAGAAACCCTAATTGGACAAGATTAAGTGTGGGGAGGACGAAAATGACCTTAATGTTCATCCAATGTCACAAAACACCTATTGGATGCACAAGATTTGTTAAAACCCTAATTGGATAAGAATTAGCCTAGGGAGGACGAAAATGACCTAAATGTTTATCTAATGACACAAAACACCTATTGGAGGCACAAGATTGGGTAAAAACCCTAATTGGACAAGATTAAGTGTAGGGAGGACGAAAATGACCTAAATGTTCATCCAATGACACAAAACACCTAATGGATGCACAAGATTGGTTAAAAACCCTAATTGGACAGAATTTGCCTAAGGAGGACGAAAATGACCTAAATGTTCATCCAATGAAAACAAAACACCTATTGGATGCACAAGATTGGTTAAAAACCCTAATTGGACAAGATTAAGTGTAGGGAGGACGAAAATGACCTAAATTTTTATCCAATTACACAAAACACCTATTGGATGCACAAGATTGGTTAGAAACCCTAATTGGACAAGATAAACTGTAGGGAGGACGAAAATGGCCTAAATATTCATCCAATGACACAAAACACCTATTGGATGCACAAGATTGGTTAAAAACCCAAATTGCACAAGATTAAGTTTAGGGAGGACGAAAATGACCTAATTGTTCATCCAAATGACACAAAACACCTATTGGATGCACAAGATTGGTTAAAAACCCTAATTGTTCATCCAATGACACAAAAACACCCATTGGATGCACAAGATTGGTTAAAAACCCTAATTGGACAAGATTAAGTGTAGGGAGGACGAAAATGACCTAAATGTTCATCCAATGACACAAAACACCTAATGGATGCACAAGATTGGTTAAAAACCCTAATTGGATAAGAATTAGCCTAGGGAGGACGAAAATGACGTAAATGATCATCCAATGACACAAAACAACTATTGGATGCACAAGATTGGTTAAAAACCCTAATTGGACAAGAATTATCCTAGGGAGGACGAAAATGACCTAATTGTTCATCCAATGACACAAAAACACCAACTAGATGCACAAGATTGGTTAGAAACCCTAATTGGACAAGATAAAATGTAGGGAGGACGAAAATGACCTAAATGTTCATCCAATCACACAAAACACCTATTGGATGCACAAGATTTGTTAAAAACCTAATTGGATAAGAATTAGCCAAGGGAGGACGAAAATGACCTAAATGTTCATCCAATGACACAAAACACCTATTGGATGCACAAGATTGGTTAAAAACCCTAATTGGACAAGAATTAACCTAGGGAGGACAAAAATGACCTAAATGTTCATCCAATGACACAAAACACCTATTGGATGCACAAGATTGGTTAAAAACCCAAATTGCACAAGAATTAGCCTAGGGAGGAGAAAAATGACTTAAATGTTCATCCAATGACATAAAACACCTATTGGATGCACCAGATTGGTTAAAAACCCAAATTGGACAAGATTAAGTGGTGGGAGGATGAAAATGACCTAAATGTCCATCGAATGACACAAAACACCTATTGGATGCACAAGATTGGTTAGAAACCCTAATTGGACAAGATTAAGTATAGGGAGGACGAAAATGACCTAAATGTTCATCCAATGACACAAAACACCTATTGGATGCACAAGATTGGTTAAAAACCCTAATTGGACAAGAATTAGCCTAGGGAGGACAAAAATGACCTAACTTTTCATCCAATGAAAAAAAACACCTATTGGATGCACCAGATTGGTTAAAAACCTAAATTGGACAAGATTAAGTGGTGGGAGGATGAAAATGACCTAAATGTCCATCGAATGACACAAAACACCTATTGGATGCACAAGATTGGTTAGAAACCCTAATTGGACAAGATTAAGTGTAGGGAGGACGAAAATGACCTAAATGTTCATCCAATGACACAAAATAACTAATGGATGCACAAGATTGGTTAAAAACCCTAATTGGATAAGAATTAGCCTAGGGAGGACGAAAATGTTCATCCAATGACACAAAACACCTATTGGATGCACAAGATTGGTTAAAAACTCTAATTGGACAAGAATTATCCTAGGGAGGACGAAAATGACCTAATTGTTCATCCAATTACACAAAAACACCAATTGGATGCACAAGATTGGTTAGAAACCCTAATTGGACATCATAAAGTGTAGGGAGGACCAAAATGACCTAAATGATCATCCAATGACACAAAACACCTATTGGATGCACAAAATTGGTTAAAAACCCTAATTGTTCATCCAATGACACAAAAACACCCATTGGATGCACAAGATTGGTTAAAAACCCTAATTGGACAAGATTAAGTATAGGGAGGACGAAAATGACCTAAATGTTCATCCAATGACACAAAACACCTATTGGATGCACAAGATTGGTTAAAAACCCTAATTGGACAAGAATTAGCCTAGGGAGGACAAAAATGACCTAAATGATCATCCAATGACACAAAACACCTATTGGATGCACCAGATTGGTTAAAAACCTAAATTGGACAAGATTAAGTGGTGGGAGGATGAAAATGACCTAAATGTCCATCGAATGACACAAAACACCTATTGGATGCACAAGATTGGTTAGAAACCCTAATTGGACAAGATTAAGTGTGGGGAGGACGAAAATGACCTTAATGTTCATCCAATGACACAAAACACCTATTGGATGCACAAGATTGGTTAGAAACCCTAATTGGACAAGAATTAGCCTAGGGAGGACAAAAATGACCTAAATGTTCATCCAATGACACAAAACACGTATTGGATGCACCAGATTGGTTAAAAACCTAAATTGGACAAGATTAAGTGGTGGGAGGATGAAAATGACCTAAATGTCCATCGAATGACACAAAACACCTATTGGATGCACAAGATTGGTTAGAAACCCTAATTGGACAAGATTAAGTGTGGGAAGGACGAAAATGACCTTAATGTTCATCCAATGACACAAAACACCTATTGGATGCACAAGATTGGTTAAAAACCCTGAATGGACAAGATTAACTGTAGAGAGGACGAAAATAACCTAAATATTCATCTAATGACACAAAACACCTATTGGATGCACAAGATTGGTTAGAAACCCTAATTGGACAAGATTAAGTGTAGGGAGGACGAAAATGACCTAAATGTTCATGCAATGACACAAAACACCTAATGGATGCACAAGATTGGTTAAAAACCCTAATTGGACAAGAATTATCCTAGGGAGGGCGAAAATGACCTAATTGTTCATCCAATGACACAATCATCAATTGGATGCACAAGATTAGTTAGAAACCCTAATTGGACAAGATAAAGTGTAGGGAGGACAAAAATGACCTAAATGTTCATCCAATGACACAAAACACTTATTGGATGCACAAGATTGGTTAAAAACCCTAATTGGACAAGAATTATCCTACGGAGGACGAAAATGACCTAAATATTCATCCAATGACACAAAACACCTATTGGATGCACAAGATTTGTTAAAACCCTAATTGGATAAGAATTAGCCTAGGGAGGTCGAAAATGACCTAAATGTTTATCCAATGACACAAAACACCTATTGGATGCACAAGATTGTTTAAAAACCCTAATTGGACAAGATTAACTGTAGAGAGCACGAAAATGACCTAAATATTCATCTAATGACACAAAACACCTATTGGATGCACAAGATTGGTTAGAAACCCTAATTGGACAAGATTAAGTGTAGGGAGGACGAAAATGACCTAAATGTTCATCCAATGATACAAAACACCTAATGGATTCACAAGATTGGTTAAAAACCCTAATTGTTCATCCAATGACACAAAAACACCCATTGGATGCACAAGATTGGTTAAAAACCCTAATTGGACAAGATTAAGTGTAGGGAGGACGAAAATGACCTAAATGTTCATCCAATGACACAAAAACACCAACTGGATGCACAAGATTGGTTAGAAACCCTAATTGGACAAGATAAAATGTAGGGAGGACGAAAATGACTTAAATTTTCATCTAATGACCCAAAACACCTATTGGATGCACAAGATTGGTTAAAAATCCAAATTGGACAAGATTAAGTGTAGGGAGGACAAAAATGACCTACATATTCATCCAATGACATAAAACACCTATTGGATGCACAAGATTAGTTAAAAACCCTAATTGGACAAGAATTATTGAAGGGAGGACGAAAATGACCTAAATGCTCATCCAATGACACAAAACACCTACTGGATGCACAAGATTGGTTAAAAACCCTAATTGGACAACATTAAGTGTAGGGAGGACGAAAATGACCTAAATGATCATCCAATGACACAAAACCCGTATTGGATGCACAAGATTGGTTAAAAACCCTAGTTGGACAGGATTTAGCCTAGGGAGGACGAAAATGACCTAATTGTTCATCCAATGACACAAAAACACCCATTGGATGCACAAGATTGGTTAAAAACCCTAATTGGACAAGATTAAGTATAGGGAGGACGAAAATGACCTAAATGTTCATCCAATGACACGAAACACCTATTGGATGCACAAGATTGGTTAAAAACCCAAAATGCACAAGATTAAGTGTAGGGAGGACGAAAATAACCTAAATGTTCATTCAATGACACAAAACACCTATTGGATGCACCAGATTGGTTACAAACCCTAATTGGACGAGAATTAGCCTAGGGAGGACGAAAATGACCTAATTGTTCATCCAATGACACAAAAACACCTATCGGATGCACATGATTGGTTAGAAACCCTAATTGGACAAGATTAAGTGTAGGGAGGACGAAAATGACCTAAATGTTCGTCCAATGACACAAAACACCTACTGAAAACACAAGATTGGTTAAAAACCCTAATTGGACAAGAATTATCCTAGGGAGGACGAAAATGACCTAATTGTTGATCCAATGACACAAAATCACCAATTGGATGCACAAGATTAGTTAGAAACCCTAATTGGACAAGATAAAGTTTAGGGAGGACGAAAATGACCTAAATGTTCATCCAATGACACAAAACACTTATTGGATGCACAAGATTGGTTAAAAACCCTAATTGGACAAGAATTATCCTAGGGAGGACGAAAATGACCTAATTGTTCATCCAATGACACAAAACACCTATTGGATGCACAAGATTGGTTAAAAACCCTAATCGTTCATCCAATGACACAAAAACACCCATTGGATGCACAAGATTGGTTAAAAACCCTAATTGGACAAGATTAAGTATAGGGAGTACGAAAATGACCTAAATGTTCATCCAATGACACAAAACACCTATTGGATGCACAAGATTGGTTAAAAACCCTAATTGGACAAGAATTAGCCTAGGGAGGACAAAAATGACCTAAATGTTCATCCAATGACACAAAACACCTATTGGATGCACCAGATTGGTTAAAAACCTAAATTGGACCAGATTAAGTGCTGGGAGGATGAAAATGACCTAAATGTCCATCGAATGACACAAAACACCTATTGGATGCACAAGATTGGTTAGAAACCCTAATTGGACAAGATTAAGTGTCGGGAGGACGAAAATGACCTTAATGTTCATCCAATGACACAAAACACCTATTGGATGCACAAAAATTGTTAAAACCCTAATTGGATAAGAATTAGCCTCGGGAGGACGAAAATGACCTAAATGTTTATCCAATGACACAAAACACCTATTGGATACACAAGATTGGTTAAAAACCCAAAATGGACGAGATTAACTGTAGAGAGGACGAAAATGACCTAAATATTCATCTAATGACACAAAACACCTATTGGATGCACAAGATTGGTTAGAAACCCTAATTGGACAACATTAAGTGTAGGGAGGACGAAAATGACCTAAATGTTCATCCAATGACACAAAACACCTGTTGGATGCACAAGATTGTTTAAAAACCCTAATTGGACAAGATTAACTGTAGAGAGCACGAAAATGACCTAAATATTCATCTAATGACACAAAACACCTATTGGATGCACAAGATTGGTTAGAAACCCTAATTGGACAAGATTAAGTGTAGGGAGGACGAAAATGACCTAAATGTTCATCCAATGACACAAAACACCTAATGGATGCACAAGATTGGTTAAAAACCCTAATTGTTCATCCAATGACACAAAAACACCCATTGGATGCACAAGATTGGTTAAAAACCCTAATTGGTCAAGATTAAGTGTAGGGAGGACGAAAATGACCTAACTATTCATCCAATGACACAAAACACCTATTGGATGTACAAGATTGGTTAAAAACCCAAATTGGACAAGAATTATCCTAGGGAGGATGAAAATGACCTAATTGTTCATCCAATGACACAAAAACACCAACTGGATGCACAAGATTGGTTAGAAACCCTAATTGGACAAGATAAAATGTAGGGAGAACGAAAATGACTTAAATGTTCATCTAATGACCCAAAACACCTATTGGATGCACAAGATTGGTTAAAAACCCAAATTGGTCAAGATTAAGTGTAGGGAGGACAAAAATGACCTACATATTCATCCAATGACACAAAACACCTATTGGATGCACAAGATTGGTTAAAAACCCTAATTGGACAAGAATTAGTGTAGGGAGGACGAAAATGACCTAAATGTTCATCCAATGACACAAAACACCTATTGGATGCTCAAGATTGGTTAAAAACCCTAATTGGACAACATTAAGTGTAGGGAGGACGAAAATGACCTAAATGATCATCCAATGACACAAAACCCATATTGGATGCACAAGATTGGATAAAAACCCTAGTTGGACAGGATTTAGCCTAAGGAGCACGAAAATGACCTAATTGTTTATCCAATGACACAAAAACACCCATTGGATGCACCAGATTGGTTAAAAACCCTAATTGGACAAGATTAAGTATAGGGAGGACGAAATGACCTAAATGTTCATCCAATGACACAAAACACCTATTGGATGCACAAGATTGGTTAAAAACCCTAATTGGACAAGATTAAGTGTAGGGAGAACGAAAATGGCCTAAATATTCATCCAATGACACAAAACACCTATTGGATGCACAAGATTGGTTAAAAACCCAAATTGCACAAGATAAAGTTTAGGGAGGACGAAAATGACCTAATTGTTCATCCAATGACACAAAACACCTATTGGATGCTCAAGATTGGTTAAAAACCCTAATTGTTCATCCAATGACACAAAAACACCCATTGGATGCACAAGATTGGTTAAAAACCCTAATTGGACAAGATTCAGTATAGGGAGGACGAAAATGACCTAAATGTTCATCCATTGACACAAAACACCTATTGGATGCACAAGATTGGTTAAAAACCCTAATTGGACAAGAATTAGCCTAGGGAGGACAAAAATGACCTAAATGTTCATCCAATGACACAAAACACCTATTGGATGCACCAGATTGGTTAAAAACCTAAATTGGACAAGATTAAGTGGTGGGAGGATGAAAATGACCTAAATGTCCATCGAATGACACAAAACACCTATTGGATGCACAAGATTGGTTAAAAACCCAAATTGGACAAGATTAAGTATAGGGAGGACGAAAATGACATAAATGTTCATCCAATGACACAAAACAACTATTGAATGCACAAGATTGGTTAAAAACCCTAATTGTTCATCCAATGACACAAAAACACCCATTGGATGCACAAGATTGGTTAAAAACCCTAATTGGACAAGATTAAGTATAGGGAGGACGAAAATGACATAAATGTTCATCCAATGACACAAAACACCTATTAGATGCACAAGATTGGTTAAAAACCCTAATTGGACAAGAATTAGCCTAGGGAGGACAAAAATGACCTAAATGTTCATCCAATGACACAAAACACCTATTGGATGCACCAGATTGGTTAAAAACCTAAATTGGACAAGATTAAGTGGTGGGAGGATGAAAATGACCTAAATGTCCATCGAATGACACAAAACACCTATTGGATGCACAAGATTGGTTAAAAACCCTAATTGGACAAGAATTAGTGTAGGGACGACGAAAATGAACTAAATGTTCATCCAATGACACAAAACACCTATTGGATGCACAAGATTGTTTAAAAACCCTAATTGGACAAGATTAACTGTAGAGAGCACGAAAATGACCTAAATATTCATCTAATGACACAAAACACCTATTGGATGCACAAGATTGGTTAGAAACCCTAATTGGACAAGATTAAGTGTAGGGAGGACGAAAATGACCTAAATGTTCATCCAATGACACAAAACACCTAATGGATGCACAAGATTGGTTAAAAACCCTAATTGTTCATCCAATGACACAAAAACACCCATTGGATGCACAAGATTGGTTAAAAACCCTAATTGGTCAAGATTAAGTGTAGGGAGGACGAAAATGACCTAAATATTCATCCAATGACACAAAACACCTATTGGATGTACAAGATTGGTTAAAAACCCAAATTGGACAAGAATTATCCTAGGGAGGATGAAAATGACCTAATTGTTCATCCAATGACACAAAAACACCAACCGGATGCACAAGATTGGTTAGAAACCCTAATTGGACAAGATAAAATGTAGGGAGAACGAAAATGACTTAAATGTTCATCTAATGACCCAAAACACCTATTGGATGCACAAGATTGGTTAAAAACCCAAATTGGTCAAGATTAAGTGTAGGGAGGACAAAAATGACCTACATATTCATCCAATGACACAAAACACCTATTGGATGCACAAGATTGGTTAAAAACCCTAATTGGACAAGAATTAGTGTAGGGAGGACGAAAATGACCTAAATGTTCATCCAATGACACAAAACACCTATTGGATGCTCAAGATTGGTTAAAAACCCTAATTGGACAACATTAAGTGTAGGGAGGACGAAAATGACCTAAATGATCATCCAATGACACAAAACCCATATTGGATGCACAAGATTGGTTAAAAACCCTAGTTGGACAGGATTTAGCCTAAGGAGCACGAAAATGACCTAATTGTTTATCCAATGACACAAAAACACCCATTGGATGCACAAGATTGGTTAAAAACCCTAATTGGACAAGATTAAGTATAGGGAGGACGAAATGACCTAAATGTTCATCCAATGACACAAAACACCTATTGGATGCACAAGATTGGTTAAAAACCCTAATTGGACAAGATTAAGTGTAGGGAGAACGAAAATGGCCTAAATATTCATCCAATGACACAAAACACCTATTGGATGCACAAGATTGGTTAAAAACCCAAATTGCACAAGATAAAGTTTAGGGAGGACGAAAATGACCTAATTGTTCATCCAATGACACAAAACACCTATTGGATGCTCAAGATTGGTTAAAAACCCTAATTGTTCATCCAATGACACAAAAACACCCATTGGATGCACAAGATTGGTTAAAAACCCTAATTGGACAAGATTCAGTATAGGGAGGACGAAAATGACCTAAATGTTCATCCAATGACACAAAACACCTATTGGATGCACAAGATTGGTTAAAAACCCTAATTGGACAAGAATTAGCCTAGGGAGGACAAAAATGACCTAAATGTTCATCCAATGACACAAAACACCTATTGGATGCACCAGATTGGTTAAAAACCTAAATTGGACAAGATTAAGTGGTGGGAGGATGAAAATGACCTAAATGTCCATCGTATGACACAAAACACCTATTGAATGCACAAGATTGGTTAGAAACCCTAATTGGACAAGATTAAGTGTGGGGAGGACGAAAATGACCTTAATGTTCATCCAATGACACAAAACACCTATTGGATGCACAAGATTGGTTAGAAACCCTAATTGGACAAGAATTAGCCTAGGGAGGACAAAAATGACCTAAATGTTCATCCAATGACACAAAACACGTATTGGATGCACCAGATTGGTTAAAAACCTAAATTGGACAAGATTAAGTGGTGGGAGGATGAAAATGACCTAAATGTCCATCGAATGACACAAAACACCTATTGGATGCACAAGATTGGTTAGAAACCCTAATTGGACAAGATTAAGTGTGGGAAGGACGAAAATGACCTTAATGTTCATCCAATGACACAAAACACCTATTGGATGCACAAGATTGGTTAAAAACCCTGAATGGACAAGATTAACTGTAGAGAGGACGAAAATAACCTAAATATTCATCTAATGACACAAAACACCTATTGGATGCACAAGATTGGTTAGAAACCCTAATTGGACAAGATTAAGTGTAGGGAGGACGAAAATGACCTAAATGTTCATCCAATGACACAAAACACCTAATGGATGCACAAGATTGGTTAAAAACCCTAATTGGACAAGAATTATCCTAGGGAGGGCGAAAATGACCTAATTGTTCATCCAATGACACAATCATCAATTTGATGCACAAGATTAGTTAGAAACCCTAATTGGACAAGATAAAGTGCAGGGAGGACGAAAATGACGTAAATGTTCATCCAATGACACAAAACACTTATTGGATGCACAAGATTGGTTAAAAACCCTAATTGGACAAGAATTATCCTACGGAGGACGAAAATGACCTAAATATTCATCCAATGAAACAAAACACCTATTGGATGCACAAGATTTGTTAAAACCCTAATTGGATAAGAATTAGCCTAGGGAGGTCGAAAATGACCTAAATGTTTATCCAATGACACAAAACACCTATTGGATGCACAAGATTGTTTAAAAACCCTAATTGGACAAGATTAACTGTAGAGAGCACGAAAATGACCTAAATATTCATCTAATGACACAAAACACCTATTGGATGCACAAGATTGGTTAGAAACCCTAATTGGACTAGATTAAGTGTAGGGAGGAAGAAAATGACCTAAATGTTCATCCAATGACACAAAACACCTAATGGATTCACAAGATTGGTTAAAAACCCTAATTGGACAAGATTAAGTGTAGGGAGGACGAAAATGACCAAAATGTTCATCCAATGACACAAAACACCTAATGGATGCACAAGATTGGTTAAAAACCCTAATTGGATAAGAATTAGCCTAGGGAGGACGAAAATGACGTAAATGATCATCCAATGACACAAAACACCTATTGGATGCACAAGATTGGTTAAAAACCCTAATTGGACAAGAATTATCCTAGGGAGGACGAAAATGACCTAATTGTTCATCCAATGACACAAAAACACCAACTGGATGCACAAGATTGGTTAGAAACCCTAATTGGACAAGATAAAATGTAGGGAGGACGAAAATGACTTAAATGTTCATCTAATGACCTAAAACACCAATTGGATGCACAAGATTGGTTAAAAACCCAAATTGGACAAGATTAAGTGTAGGGAGGACTAAAATGACCTACATATTCATCCAATGACACAAAACACCTATTGGATGCACAAGATTGGTTAAAAACCCTAATTGGACAAGAATTAGCCTAGGGAGGACAAAAATGACCTAAATGTTCATCCAATGACACAAAACACCTATTGGATGCACCAGATTGGTTAAAAATCTAAATTGGACAAGATTAAGTGGTGGGAGGATGAAAATGACCTAAATGTCCATCGAATGACACAAAACACCTATTGGATGCACAAGATTGGTTAGAAACCCTAATTGGACAAGATTAAGTGTAGGGAGGACGAAAATGACCTTAATGTTCATCCAATGACACAAAACACCTATTGGATGCATAAGATTTGTTAAAACCCTAATTGGATAAGAATTAGCCTAGGGAGGACGAAAATGACCTAAATGTTTATCCAATGACACAAAACACCTATTGGATGCACAAGATTGGTTAAAAACCCTAATTGGACAAGAACTATCCTAGGGAGGACGAAAATGACCTAATTGTTCATCCAATGACACAAAAACACCAACTGGATGCACAAGATTGGTTAGAAACCCTAATTGGACAAGATAAAATGTAGGGAGGACGAAAATGACTTAAATGTTCAACTAATGACCCAAAACACCTATTGGATGCACAAGATTGGTTAAAAACCCAAATTGGACAAGATTAAGTGTAGGGAGGACAAAAATGACCTACATATTCATCCAATGACACAAAACACCTATTGGATGCACAAGATTGGTTAAAAACCCTAATTGGACAAGAATTAGTGTAGGGAGGACGAAAATGACCTAAATGTTCATCCAATGACACAAAACACCTATTGGATGCACAAGATTGGTTAAAAACCCTAATTGGACAAGAATTATCCTAGGGAGGACGAAAATGACCTAATTGTTCATCCAATGACACAAAAACACCAACTGGATGCACAAGATTGGTTAGAAACCCTAATTGGACAAGATTAAGTGTAGGGAGGACGAAAATGACCTAAATGTTCATCCAATGACACAAAACACCTATTGGATGCACAAGATTGGTTAAAAACCCTAATTGGATAAGAATTAGCCTAGGGAGGACGAAAATGACCTAATTGTTCATCCAATGACACAAAAACACCAATTGGATGCACAAGATTGGTTAGAAACCCTAATTGGACAAGATAAAGTGTAGGGAGGACGAAAATGACGTAAATGTTCATCCAATGACACAAAACACTTATTGGATGCACAAGATTGGTTAAAAACCCTAATTGGACAAGAATTATCCTACGGAGGACGAAAATGACCTAAATATTCATCCAATGAAACAAAACACCTATTGGATGCACAAGATTTGTTAAAACCCTAATTGGATAAGAATTAGCCTAGGGAGGTCGAAAATGACCTAAATGTTTATCCAATGACACAAAACACCTATTGGATGCACAAGATTGTTTAAAAACCCTAATTGGACAAGATTAACTGTAGAGAGCACGAAAATGACCTAAATATTCATCTAATGACACAAAACACCTATTGGATGCACAAGATTGGTTAGAAACCCTAATTGGACAAGATTAAGTGTAGGGAGGAAGAAAATGACCTAAATGTTCATCCAATGACACAAAACACCTAATGGATTCACAAGATTGGTTAAAAACCCTAATTGGACAAGATTAAGTGTAGGGAGGACGAAAATGACCAAAATGTTCATCCAATGACACAAAACACCTAATGGATGCACAAGATTGGTTAAAAACCCTAATTGGATAAGAATTAGCCTAGGGAGGACGAAAATGACGTAAATGATCATCCAATGACACAAAACACCTAATGGATGCACAGGATTGGTTAAAAACCCTAATTGTTCATCCAATGACACAAAAACACCCATTGGATGCACAAGATTGGTTAAAAACCCTAATTGGACAAGATTAAGTGTAGGGAGGACGAAAATGACCTAAATATTCATCCAATGACACAAAACAC